>OZ026612.1:36487170-36489670 GCA_964020975.1 Hermodice carunculata
CAAAGAAAATTAAAGAGTTTCAACCGAGGTCCGGTCCATTACAAAGAAAATTAAAGACAAAAAACTCCGGCATTAATATACAAGATTTCAGAAATGATTATGAAGTGTTATTGCAGACGAAGCAGTCAACAATGGAGCAAGTTTCAGAATATTGGTTTATATAATATGTTTTAACATACCTGGAGAATCCAGAGAAGGAGTGTGTGTGAATTTTTCCTGTTATGTGTAAGGGTGTATCAGAGAGTAATTTGGGGATATGGTGCCGTACGCACTTTTCGGTGGATACATGTTGGGGGGTGGCATAGTGAGGAGTGTTGCGATATCTCGTGGAATTTGAGTAACAGGTAAGGCTGAGAACATGTTATTGAAGTAGCCAGGTAGTTCGTTTTTAGTATATCTATAGTAAAATTTTAAAGCTTTAAGTTAAGACAAGTCATGCATTTTTAAAACCTTTAAGTCCTTAAATAAGGGCTCAGTATGTGCATAATAATGTGTAGAACATATTAAACGAATAGCTGACTTCTGAAGTTTAAATATGCGATCATAGGAATAGCCCCAAGCCAATGCTGAATAGGTAATCCTTTAACTATTTCTAGACACACAGACTGATATGATGAAAAGCGAATAATTTTTCTGGTGTATTCTGTGTGCCAAGAAATTTTGATTAATGCAAATTAAGCAAATACACATAACGTGAATCTTGATTAACTTCAGAGCTATTATAGATAGACGTGCCATTCTAAGTTCAGTTTATAGGTTTGTGACATAGCTAAATTGTTTATGTCTGTTTTCAACGGTTAGCAAAACTGTTGCTACAAGAGTTAAATAAATGCTGAATATGTAGTCTTTGCAAGTTTTTTGGCACACAG
Organism: Hermodice carunculata; assembly: GCA_964020975.1. NCBI lineage: Eukaryota > Metazoa > Annelida > Polychaeta > Eunicida > Amphinomidae > Hermodice > Hermodice carunculata. The sequence continues at coordinate 36,488,040 of OZ026612.1, forward strand.
ACTGATTTGGCGAAAGGCAAATCATATTTTCTAGTTCCTTTCGTTCTGTTTTCTTTCTTTTTCTTTCTTTCCACCAACATCTTGTCAGCAGCTTTTCTGAGAGACGGTCATAGCTGGAAATCCAAACTGTTGCAATGCTATAGCCCTATTATTGAAATTTGTCCTCTGGAAAGAAAAATGTAACATGTTCAAAATTATGCAAAGTATAGGCAATTTAGATTTGAGAAAAATCTTCCATTTCTTCAAAACTACTATAGATAGAGGTGCCATTCCCAGTTTGATTTACGGGTTTGTGTCATGGGCAGCTCCTGTAGCATGCAAACAAAATTTGATGAATTTCGATTGATGCTAAAATCACTGCAAACCTTGCAGCTTTTGTACAATACACACCATCACCGCAACATGTACTAGTTGTTTACCGTCATGTACCTACATGATCTTATGCAACCATTGAGCAAGCATAATTCATGAACTTGCCATGTCTCCTGAGCAATTTACTATCTATAGCGACTGTCTGCTCTGAAATAATGAAGTTTTGCAGCAAAGGAAAAAAAAGAAAAAAAAAAAAACTTCCAGCAACTGTGTAATATCTCCTGAACAAAACACACAGAATCACTTTCTGTTCATGCTGAACAGATCTCTGTAAGGCCAAAATAACTGAGTGGCCCTATCACAATGCGGCAATGCTATATCTATAGTGGGAACAAGCATTTTGCCTGTGCTATGTAAGTTTCTTTTTGTTCTTGTAACCTGGAAGATAAGACCTGTTCATATGGACTCTAGTATATCATCAGTTCTTGTAGTTTCATTCTTCTTTTTCCTCGTGAGATTTGCTTTCGTTTTTCTCGATGTTGTTGTTGCTGCTGCTTCTGCTGTCGCTCAAAATTATAACTGGTAGAAGTGTCAATCCAACTAAAATTTTGTTAATACATACCACAAACATGTATTTACAGGTGATTTGGATATAATACAAAATTCAGTTCTAAAAGAATTAATGAAAAAAGGTATAAGATTTTGGGCATGTCCTAAGTTGAACATTGACAGTATTTTTCAGGATATATGTAATACTTTTGATTCCTGTTGTATAAAATGGGCTAAGAAAGAAAAATAGAATTTCAGAAATTTGATGCATGTTTATTAAACTTGAAAAGAGTCTTTAGCAATAGAATTTATCGTTACAATCCCACATTAAAAATTTCATTGAGATAAATTCAAAGCAGCCTAAACTTATAAAAGCAGTTAAAGAACTACAAGAAAAATTCTTAACCACTAACATTGATAAGGCAGGTAACAATTTTGGGATCATCTGAAAAAAAAAACCCATTATCTTGGTGTTTTTAAAAGTGAACTCGTTATAAGCAATACATCAGACATAAAAAGAACTGAAGTATATAAAGTGCACAAACAATCTATCGATAATTTGATAGATACACATAAAGATGAAAAGCAAAGAAACATTTTATATCAAAATTTCTGAAGGGGACTTCTCCATACCATTTTTGTTTTGGATACCCGAAATACATGAAAATCCTTTTAAATCAAGATTCACGGCTGGTGCTTCAAAATATACAACAAAACAACTATCAAAGGAAGTGACACTGTGCTTAACTGTAATCAGGAATCATTTCCGT
>OZ026612.1:36494670-36649517 GCA_964020975.1 Hermodice carunculata
TTATTTATTTATTTATTTATTTATTTATTTATTTATTTATGCATGCATGCATTCATTCATTCATTCATTCATTCATTCATTCATTCATTCATTCATTCATTCATTCATTTATTTATTTATTTATTTATTTATTTATAGAAACAGTTGAAAACAGAATTTTTCCCAAGCATTACCAGCCTCCCTCCCCCTTCCCCAATCTAATGATGAGCAACACTTAAAAATGAAAACAGAGAGACGCACTTTTATTCTCCTGTCTTTTTGTTAGGCGGGTGCTCACACTTTCAGTTATTGGCCTACTCCACGGAAAAGGATTTCCAGAATTTTCACCGGAACAGGCGTGTTTTGTCGGGCGTTTTTGAAGTAGAAGCTAACAAACGCGTGTGAAACGGTGAAACGAAGAGAACAAATATGGGCTTGCACTCTGTCTCGTGTTCTAAGCCACATAACTATAAGGAAGAGGAGCACGAACACAATGTTTGTTAATATCAAGAGCAATGTTCAGCTCACAAAGACAGTCCAGGGCTACCGGGATTCCGCAGGGTTGCCAACATTTAGGGAAAAACAAATAAAAATAACTGCAGAATTGATGAAGCTAAGCTGGTAAGGGGTAGGGGGTGGGGGGTGGGGGCCTGCCGGGGGAGGGTGTCCCTCCTCCCGTCGAAAATTTTCTAAAAATAGGATCTAAAATGGTCTAAATGCTGCAATTCAGTGAAATCTGAGATCTAATTTGCTTTTGAGACTTTTTTTTGTAACTGCCTAGATCTTGGACTTTTAATAAAATAATAACGTATAACGTCAATGGATAGAAAATAATGTAAATATCATACACAAAACTTGTAACCTTGGCAACACTGTTTGTGTTTTCGCATTCTTTACATATACCAACTTATAAAATTGCTGCAGATAGTAAAAAAGCCATGTGTTTCGTGCTTGCCAAATATTGTTGAAACGATTCCGTGCAAGTGCATAAATAAATAAATAAATAAATAAATAAATAAATAAATAAATAAATAAATAAATAAATAAAGAAAGAAAGAAAGAAAGAAAGAAAGAAAGAAAGAAAGAAAGAAAGAAAGAAAGAAAGAAAGAAAGAAAGAAAGAATAAAGCAAATGCCAACAGGTTGACACGATTTTAAATATTGTCAACGTTAGCCAAGTAATATTGACACATTATGGCATTCACGCATACCGGCCTCCGTTGATCTTTGACAAGAATGGGGATTTGGGTGCAGCTGTATACTTGTGTGTTTTTTTTTATTTTCAGGTAGGTGATTGGTGCAGAAGGTTGCTGATTCGAGACCCGGCCGTTCCGTGGTCACATACATTTACAAAACACACACACACACACACACACACACACACAATTATATATATATATATATATATATATATATATATATATATATATATATTATTATTATTAGCATACTTTCTCTGGTCTCCGGGGCCAACAGTCTCTCGCTCCGAGAATGTCTGCTAAGGAGGCAATCGCTATGTCTATATGAAAAGTTGTAGTTGTATATATGATATCTTCTTAACACCTTCTAAATGCATTACTCTGATTTAGGCCCCAATGTTATACCTCCATATACATTTTTAAAACTTCATACGACTGCAGTCAAGTCGTATTCCAAGTAGGCCCAAATAATTGTTTGTGAAAGAAGCCAGTAGAAATATTTTTTAACTTTTTTGTGTTAGAAGCCGGTGGAATATTCATAGAACACTCGAATAACGAAGACAACGTCAACGCTGTGTCCGTCCGTCTGTCTGTCTGTCTGTCTGCATGCATGTATGTATGTATGTATGTATGTATGTATGTATGTATGTATGTATCATTGTATGTATGTATGTATGTATGTATGTATGTATGTAATTCGTTATTCACCAGAACACAAGAAAACATTTTTGACAGAGTGTGTCCTTTTATTTTTAAGAGAAATAATGAGTGCAAAAGTAAGTGTCTCAATTTTACAACCAAAAGACTGATAGTATACATACAACTGACTATGTAGAAACTTAAATCTCTCTCTCTCTCTCTCTCTCTCTCTCTCTCTCTCTCTCTCTCTCTCTCTCTCTCTCTCTCTCTCTCTCTCTCTCTCTCTCTCTCTCTCTCTCTCTTCTTTTCTTTTTGTTTGTTTTGTTTTGATTTGGGGGTGCAGAGGCTCAAACTCTCCCGCCTCGGCGGGAGATCTCCCGCTTTTTCTAACTTTTTTACAAAGTCTCCCACCCTCCCGCTTTTCTAAAAATTTAACAACAACAACAACAACAACAACAACAACAACAACAACAACAAATGTTTTTATCGATCGGCAGCACCAGCAGCGGTTCAAGACTTAAAAGACTTTTCATGAAAAAAAGTGTAAGGTGGGCCACCTTGCTGCTCACAATGTGAGGAACACATTGAAATGTAGCAGCTGTTCAATGATTATTTGCAGTATTGATAATGTCTTTGATGATGCCTGAAATAGCTCAAAACGGCTCAGAATGCAGCAAATAAAGGTTAAAATTTCAAAATTTTCCGGGAGGGGGGGGGACATGCCCCCGGACCCCCCTAGATGAGCTTCGCACCTTCGGCCTTCGCTCACGTACAACCTCCCGCTTTTCAGTAACTGAAAGAGGGAGATCTCCCACTTTCTACCTGAGGCAGGTTGGAGCCTACGGGGGTGAGGTGGGGCATTGCAGTAGATCATAATTTTGTTCTAAGTGATGAATTTATATTTTACCAACATGGGCCCACTGGCCCACTCAAAAAATAAACTGTGATTCATTTCAGTTCGGAAATGTTTGTTAAAATGTGGGTCGCCATGGCAACACTGACACCTGTAATCATGGTGTATTATTACCAGTGTAGGCGTGGGAAGTGACCTGAGTGCAACACAACAAAGGGAAGAACACACCCACTTTATGTATACATCCTTCTGGCATTGCAGTCTGAAGATAACCTCCAGTGCTATGTCAACAGAAAGCCTCGAGCGTACACTTGGTGTTACAAATGACCGCTGGTCTACGCGCGTTGACAACATTAAGAAAATCAAAGGAGCATTTCCACGGTTTGATTCGATACACGAATACAAGATCTGTGACGACATTATATTGACTAATCTGAAACAACAGAATAATTAAAACGCGTCAATGTGACGTCACAGCAGGTGCCCTAATGAATATGTAATTACCCGCCATATTGAAAACACAGAAATCACACTCGTACAGTCAGGTTTAGGTATTTCTTTCTGATTTTTCTTTTGATTCCCGACTTCTCATGGCGTAATATTACACTGACAACATGGAATGAAGATGGCGAGCCTGCCTAGGAAGCTTAAGGTGGGGCTGATCGCCTTGGTTTGCGTATGGAGCCTTGTCACCGCCGATAATCGGAAAGGGCTCGGTGGCTTTCTCGGTGAGTGTGTTTCATTCATTCGCGAACAGCTGGACACGGGGGGATGCTGACAGAGTGACACCGGCACTAATAGACAGAAAAAGAGAAAATAAAAGATAAAATTTTAGTGAATCTTAACGCAAAGCAAATAGATTATTTTATAGAGAAAAATATATGAACAGGTTCAGTTTGGAACGAAGTGTCGTCTGATTTATATCCCAAGAATTTTACCCAAAGGCAAAGCTGTGAGTGTGACCGCGGCCCGAGATGATGGAGCTGACATCGCAGATTTGCAATGACAGTGTTCCATATTGACAACAAACCGAAAGAAGACTGGACTTCTTATAACTCAACATGTGTTACGATAAGGTGGATTTGGGTGACTTGTAGTGTATCGTGATCATTGATGTTCTTAGTTTTATGATTGACTGGCCGGCAGTCGCAGATCAAACGAAAAACACGTTCACCAAATGTAATGTTGCTGAAGCCATATACAAATTTATAATGCAGTGATCGCGGGGCAGGGATTATGTTTACTCCGTCTTGGGCAGGTCTTATGTCACATAAGTATTTAAAGCTGTCAGTCAAATACACAAGGAGCAAAGTTAATCGCAAGTTTTTGGTCAAAAAGTCTTACTTTGGACAAAATTCACAATTTAACTTTTCAAGAGCCAGAACTAGGGAAGCATGCAAATGCTGCGGGCAGTGTCTGCAGGCAGTGTCCACATTATCCACGTACATTCTGACCTCACCCCCAAAACTTTATATTGGAGCCTGCCATTGACAATCGATTAAAATACAGATTTTGACAGATTGGTTTTTGTTCTTGTAATTCAATAGGTCCGCTGCACGTTCCAATGGGCTCAATGGCAGGTTAGCCCTCTGTGCAGTCACATGGTCATGGTATAAAAACACCAGGTGGCGGGATGCACTGGCATCTTTGTACTTTGTACTTTTCTTGGGCTGCCATGATGTCGAATTTGATTGGCGCAGGTTTCTTGGCATTATGGCTTCTCAAAGGACTGCAGTGATACTTGGGGAACTTTGTTGCATGAGCAAGGCAATATATATATTAGGTAATCAAAGTTTCTGTGCGAACTGACCAATGTTCTCAGTTGTAAGGGATTTTTTTCCTTAAAATCTATGCATAATTAAATATAATAACAGTTTACTTTTAATTTTGTGTGCAAATTGTGTAAATTTCAAGACCAGGTCAAAAATTCAGAAGCCCTACATACAGGAACATTGTTGACCATGCGGACACCCAGATTTGCTGTAAGACACTGTATGATTATAATGAAAAATTGTGTGAAAAAAGTATCAGCCATCAAACAAATCCCCCCCCCCCAAAAAAAAAACACACAAAACAATAACCACACAAACACACACACACAAAACAAGACAAAGACTCCCCCCCCCCCCAAAAAAAACCCCCCAAAAAGTCAAAAAAACAAAACAACAAACAAACAAAACAAAAAAAAAAAACAATCAAACAAAAAATGAATTCACACATGAACATGGATGGTGACATCATTAGAGTAGAAACTTAAATAAATAAGTGCATGTGGCAGGTAAGACATACAGCATATCAGAGTCTGTTTTTTTAGTACCTTGCTCCCTAGGTAAAATACTAGGCTAGTTGGGACAGCTGACCTGTGAGGTAAACTTCAGCATGCTTGGTTGCTTTGTCAATCATCCATCCCTCTGTTGTTAATTACATTTTTTGACTTCTCAGAAGCCTGTTATTGCCTGGATCTCCAGCAACCCGGGTGGGAATGTACCTGGCAGGGGATCTCAACCAAGTTTTTTTTTCAAATGATGACACCCATTTTTTTTTTTATCAATTGTATAATTTTCTTGGGATTTAAAAATTTTTTTTTTTAACTTTAGAATCTTCTCTTAAGCTCCTTGTCCAAATGCTTTGAAATTGCATGGAAATTGCATTGTTTCTGGAAACCTCATGTCTTTTATATTTTTATTTTTATTTTTTTATATTTACTTTTTTCCCAATTTTTGTGTTGTTTGGTAATTTTCGATTTATTCTCCCATACTGGATTATTGCTGGCCAATTAGTTATAGACAACAGAATCTGTGTTTGGCTAAATATATATATGATCATTTATCCAGTTTTCTAAAGAAAACATTTCCATTGCTTCAATTTAAATCTTTAGCTGTCATACTTAACCACAAGGTACTAGTGGTTTGAAAACTCAAAGTATGTTGTCTGGACATGTGCATTTGCTTATGAAACTCAAACCTGGCTAAAATATTTTCATTAATTGAGTCAAATTAGCTATGAGACTCTACTTCCAGTTCTTAGCCTAACCAAAGGTGTTCACTTGATCATGTTGATTGTGCGATCCACCTTTACAATTTTCTGATGAATTTTGAAAACTAGGTGCAGTGGTACCTGACTTGAGAGACCCCTCCAATGAGAGGCCGCATATCTTTTTAAGACCACTCTCTCAGAACACTGTGCTGTCTTTTCCATGTTATTATACCTCTAATGAAAGACCATTTGTTTTGAGAGACCCCATTTTCACCGCCCTAGGGACAGTCTCTCAAGACAGGGACCACTGTAATGGTCAATAGGAGTAATTTTTTTTTGCATTGGTAATTAAAGGATAGTAGCATACAGGCATGTGTGTACTTTTCCTAAAATGTAGGTCAGCAGGAGATATTTGGACTTGTTTGGGGATGTACCTTGAGTGGATCACTACCAAGTCTGCTCAAGACGTCATGCTTCAGTGATTCTTTAAAAATTAACTTTTTGAGTCTATATTTGGAATATTTTTTTTTAATTCTTCAGAGGAACGGTTTAGTTTTGAAATCACACGCAAGGACACATCTGGACACTCCAAGACCCTTATTTTGTACAACAGGTGGAGCTGTGTTTAATTGATGAACTTTTTTTAAGTGTTTTCCCGATTTTTTTTGTTCTCCAAAACCACTGGCTGGATTGTCTACATACTTTCCGATGATGTACTTCACTTCTCTCAAACTAGTTCAGTTGTAACTTGTCTATTCTTCGGCCTGAATTCACAAATCCTGAGATGTTCATGCATCAGGACCAAAATACCCACCAGGAATGACATAAAACTAGTTAGGCCTAGCATGTGGGTCATTATTTTATATATATTTTTCAATCCCTCTTTTGAGAGACCATCTCTAGGGCAGGTCTAAAAGTGGTCACATAAACCACGTGGTCTTTCTTATTGGCTGATAATCAGTACAGTCAGTAAAGTGCAAATACTTTTTTTTTTTTCAAAAAAAGACAGAGTTGGACCATGAATATTCCATTGTAGTGAACAAAATAATCACCATGACATGAATTTGTGGACTCCTTTTTTTCCTCCGCTCATGAATCTGTCCTGTGAAAAGCTATTTCTCATGCTTATAGTCTTGTCTTGGATGAGTTTAAAGGAGACTGTGACATTAACCCAATTCTCAAGGTCACACAGCCATTTTAGTAAATTTGTTTTTCACATGATAAGTTGCAAAGTTTTTGACATGGGCCTCCAATATTGCACATGCTTGTAGTCCTGCATGGCCTATAGCAATTACTTTATTTGTGTGTCTGTGCATGTGTATGTCCAGACAGTTTTCAGACAGTAACTCGAAAAATTTTTGGCATAGGGCTTTCATCTTGCACATGCTTATAGTCCTGCATAAGGTCTGTGACAAGTTTGAAGATGGGTGACCCTGACCCAATATCCAAGGTCACAGAGCCATTTTAGTGAATTTGATTTTCACGTGATAAGTTAAGAAATTTTGGCTTGAGAAGTTTTAGTGTTCAAATGTTGTCTGCTTCAGTGTTTTCAACTAAGTTCAACAGTAGTGGAAAAAAAATGTTTTATCTGAGAAGTGTTGAGAAGATGGAGACCTATCAATATCACATGATCCAGATCAACAGCTTTCCTTGGCATGGTGTGGGCACTTTAATAGTGCCCAACCCATTCAGAGGAAAGTTGTTGACATACAGTTAATTCAAGGGGAAGGGGTTAATTGTTAAATCATGTGTGACGTGCCAGGTTCATGGCATGCAACCTCTGTGAAACAGAATAAATAGGTTCAATTTGAGGACCCTGATTATGGTATCCTGCTGGTAATGGTTAAAAAAAAAATGAGGGTAAATGCTAAGTCTGTAGTAAATCAATTACTACTAAGGTCCAGAGAGTGGTCACTTAAAGCAGGTGGTTTCTCAAAAGAGGTAACAATATGGAAGCAAAAGCATTTAGAGATGTGATAAAAATGTACTTGCATTAGGCCACGAAAAATAATTGTTTGTTTCTCCTAACCCGACTGACGTATCTCTAACCCCCCCCCCCCCACCGATCCCCTGTTAACTTACTGCAGACCTAAAAAAAAAAAAAATGATGATAATAACAATAACAACAAAAACACCAACTTGCTCAAAATTGTGGAATATTTAACAAAGAAAACATACCGACCAACCCAAAGACTTAAAAAAAACATTATGCCAAACTAACACCCCCCCCCCCCAAAAAAAAAAAAATTGGTCTGTTGGGGCAAACACACTTATAATTTATTTTTTTTGCCTTATCTTACAAGCCAGGTGCTGGCTCATTGAGTGGTCTCTCAAAGGAAATATGGCATACAAATCTTGACCCTTTCGTACAATATTTGGTTTGTGTGAGAAATATATTTCATTCTTGTTTTCCTATTAAGTATCTTGGGTGTGTAATATTTACCTCAAGGGACTTGTCAGTCAGCAGAGGTTATAGTATGGCGCTCCATGGATTGTCAGTGGTCACCAGCAATTAACATTTTTGACTTCCACTTGCAAACTGTTAGCCTGATTCACTTCAAACTTGGTGGGGATGTATCTTGGGTCTCTGCCAAGTTTGGACACATAGTCATGCTTCAGTGATTTTTCATTTTTCAATGAATTTTTTGTTTATTTTTGGTAAAACATTAAAAAATCTTCTCTGAAATTGTCAAACCGGTTACCTTGAAATGGCATGGAGACACTTTCGAGGACCTCCAGACCTCATTTGTGCAACAGGTGTTGCTACAATTTTTTTCTTTGTGTTCTTAAACAAATTTTTGTGTGTTTTTGCTGTTTCCAAAAACATCCCTCAGGTTGTTCTGAAACTTGGTTTTTGGTAAAATTTTATACAACTCGTCCTCATTGAAACTGCTCAGCCAATTGCATTGAAATTGCATCTATATTATGCTCCAAAACAGTCACTCCTGTTGAAGCTAAAGTTCATTTTTAAAGCTCAAACATCTCGAGGGAAATGGGTATGACATGGATAACACTTGAATATTTACGGTGAGATCACCCTGTGTGATACTTCCCCTGTACTTGAGTGGTGGCCCGAACTTCCGCTCAGCTGTTTGAACAAGAGCATGTGTGAGTACCTGTAATGACAAACACGGCAGTGTCAGATCACTGTTGTTTGCTTTACTTTTGACCCACAGGCAGCTGTGTACACACCTGTCCTGCGGTCGGCGTGTGTATCAGTGTGTTTAATGTATTTAAGCAGTTCCAAAAAAGTTTACTATACAAAGATAAATCCTGATACACACAATAATGTCTGGAAGCAGGTACAGTGAAACCTCATTATAAGGACACTCATATATCTGACATATTCAATATAATGACACAAGTTTACAAGGGAAAAAGTTGATTTCCTTTGTTATTTGATTCACTTATCTGACATATTAAGTTATCTGACACATTTCTTAGGGAACAGATGGTGTCATTATAACGAGTTTTCACTGCATATGCATACATGCAGAAAAGGGCCTCATTATTGGGATCTCTGTCTCTGTCTTTTTGCTTTACATGTATATACTGCTTCCACTTTCATTTCATCTTTTCCAAGTTATATCCCTCAGAATTGGGGCATTTTTTTTAACTCTTTCAGTTCCACATTTTGGACTGAGTCAGTAGCTTTCTTGAATGCACATTAGGCGCCCAAAGCATGCCAAGGAAAGCTGTTGACCTAGATTATTATATCCCATGTAACTATGTCATGCTGGTACTTGAATAAAAGGCTTTTTTTCTATGAGAAACATGAATCTAATGCCCTTATAATTCAGAGCTCATGCTATTTTAAGTATACAATGTAAATTTTGTGCAGGTGACATTTAAAGGGGTAAACTTCTTGTTATTCTACATATTGCTGAACTGCAAGAGAATGATATAATCATGATTTAAAAATTTGTATGACCATTCCCAGTGTTATGTCTTTTCTCTTGAGACCAACGTTATGAAAGTGTACCCAAAAATGTTTTAAATAGCTAGGCCAGTGCTGGGAATTACAACCCTGTAGCCAGTTGCCTGAGTCAACTCTATTGTTCTTAGCCAAATTCTATCTGTCTTAGCCAAAACTGCAAACAAAATCCTGTCTGTCTCTCACCCTTGATAATTCTAAATAATCCAAGTTTAAATATCGTGGAAAACATGTTTTATGCTCTGGTAAATTTTCAAATATAGTTTACCCAATGTGGGCAAATGTTACAAAATGTTATAAACCAAATACAGTGTATCACCTTTTAGGGCCACTTTCTATGTGGCTAATGGAGAGCACTAGCCAAGAAAAGTGTTCAAAATCCATGCTTGGGAAAATGACATTGACTTTGAACATGTTGAACAGGTACTTAAAACTTGTACATCATGTATGATGTCTTATTTCAAATTTTTACTATTATTGACTGAGAATGTGTATAAAGGGTCTTATGTAAGTGACTGTGAGCAATAGTTTTTCCTGTCACAAGAGGGCGCATTTCTCGGGGGGGAAATCATGAGGGACTGAAGGTCACTCCTGATTTTTGCCCAGAAATGTGTCCTCAAGTGACAGGGAAAAACCAGGGCCAGAATTTCGGCGAGAATCCGAGAATCCATTCTTGTCAAGATTCTGCTAAACTTGTCTTTCTTTAAAAAGAAAACGAATTGACAAAAATCCAAATAGATTCTCCCAAAATTTTGCAAAATTCTGGCCCTGAAAACCATTGCTCACAGTTGCCCCCCATGTGAGATTCTGGTTTTTGCATATTGCAGATATTTACCCAAAAAAACTCAAGAATCCGCAACCACGATTGATGTCATTTTTGATGTAAACATGTTTTATTCATTGAAATACAATGAGGAATATTCAGCTATTGGGATGCCACATTTGTCTGAGCCACTTTACAATTTATTAATGCATTTCCATTCTCAAAACTTCTTTTTGTTAATTTTGCTCCATTTTGGTGCATGGTATTTGTAGTTATTAAGTTCAATGTGTTAATTAGTTAGTGATTTGACACTGAAATGTTAGCTGCTAAGCAGATGTTGTGAGTGGTATGCTACCCCTTCACTCTCTCTTTAATTAGCAAGAGTATATTTTCAGAAAAACAGGAACTAGTGTTCCTTGACCACATTGCATAAAATTACAGTGATGCATCCAATTCCGTATTTAAAACATTGCATTCATCAGACTCCATGTTAAACCAATAAAACTTCTCTCTCTCTCTCTCTCTCTCTCTCTCTCTCTCTCTCTCTCTCTCTCTCTCTCTCTCTCTCTCTCTCTCTCTCTCTCTCTCTCTCTCTCTCTCTCTCTCTCTCTCTCTCTCTCTCTCTCTCTCTCTCTCTCTCTCTCTCTCTCTCTCTCTCTCTCTCTCTCTCTCTCTCTCTCTCAATAATAGGAATATGTTTTCAAAAAAGTTGAAAACATGTATACTTTGTTGAATGAGATGTATTCATGGAAAAGAAACCCCCTGAACAACAAGTCAGGTGTGTTTCCCAGTTGTGAACCAGTAATGTGAGAACAGAGAACAGTCAATTAAATGCTGACAGTCTGTGACAGATGGTAAAATCTCAGCATCTTTCCCTCACGCAGGTAAAATTCATTGAGCAGAAACAACAGCCAACTATTGATCATGTACATAGGAAAATGAGTGTGAGCGGAATAAATTTCATCATTCCTAGTCAGCACATGGTCAACTGTATGAAATTTACCCAAGTGTGATAATTTCTCATCAGATCTGCCCACCAAAGGTAGCAGAGCTTGTATGATCACCCGTGTCTATCCATCCATCTGTAATCTTTTGCTTGTTGATGCAATACAGACCACAGTTTTCATTTTAACTCCATGTCAAGTGTATGGAAGTCTAGGTCAAGTTTGATGTTGGTGCAGCCTCCAATACTAGTACGTAGTATGTGGGCCAATATGTATACATTTTGAGAATGCTGTTTTAGAAGAATTTTTCACGAATTGGCACAAAACTTTGTAGGAATAAGGATCAGGCAAAAAGATTAAACATGTGCTGAAATTTGATTATTTAAGTGCCACATACGCCTGTGCCGAGTTACAGAAAATGCAGACTTAAATTGATTAAATTCAGTATTTTGATCTAAAGAATACAGGCTAACGATACCTAATGCACCAATTAATGTGTTTCATATGTGGAAGTTTCATATTATATTTTGTGGATGACCTTGACCCATTGTTGGAAGGTATTGGAGGGAAGATATTTCAGGAAATGATTTTTTTTTATACCCCACAGGAGGGTTCATAAGATACCTCATGTCTGTTTGTGTGTACGTCCTTCTGTCTGTCCAGATCTGCAACTTGTCTCACATTTTTTGGGTCAGATAAATGTCCAAATTCGCATGCTTGGTGCTGCTCACATTTCCAGATATTTTTTCGTATTACATTATGATCTGACCTGTCATGTTTGTGTCAGCATTGTGTGCATACTGACATTGTATTCTCACAAACTGTTGAGCAAATCTGGTTCAGACTTGCTATGAATGGACTCCAGCCTGTAGGTCTCCATTTTAGTAAACTAGGTCACCAGGTCAAATATCTGGGTCACACAGTGATAAGATCATACACAGTGATAAGATCATAAACTGTATTTCACTAGGACTACGTAACATCTTTCTTGTTTGACCTTGTTTTACAAAAATTCATTCAGTCACATATAAGGAAAAAAGTTGTTGGTTTGAAATAAAACCAGGTCATTAGGTCAAGTATCTGGATCACAACAACATCTGTCAGGTACTGTGCATTTCTTGCCTACAAGTATCTTGTACATCTGCTTCAAATTTTGTCAGAATTGACTAGGTAAGTCTCAATTTAGAGTGTTCCATTCAGTAAATTATGTCACAAGCGGATGAATATAGTTTGGTCTCACCAGACATCCATCATGTAATTGTCTGTGGGCTATAAGTAATTCAGGTTTCTGCTTCAGACCTACCAAACAACTGCAGGTTTGTCCATCCCAAACATGCATCACTTTTTAAGTTACATACATATCAGTATATGGCATTCCAAGCTAATAAAGACCTTCCCTGCCTGATACAGGTACACATACAATATTATTGAACTTCAATAGAAAACCACATTATATACAGTAGTCCCTTCTTTGAAAGACCACTTCTTTGGGAGACCACCTCCTTTAAGAGACAACAGTTGTCAAGTCTTTTTGTAGTACTTTTCATATATACCTCCTTTGAGGGACCACCTGCTTTATGTGACGGCCTTTTGGGTGGCACTAGGGGCGGTCTCTCAAAGGAGGGACTACTGTAATGTGCCCACCCTCATGTAAGGCCACCCCAATTGGACCAGAGATGGTGCATTATAAGAGGGGTGGCCTGTTTTGGGGAAAAATATAAAATGAAAATACCATACTGGATGCATGGAGAAGTGGCCTCTCTAGAGGGGGTGGCCACTTGTCAGAGCCTCACAAGAAGGGGATCAAGGTACATGTATGTTTGTTTGGGGTTAGTGTGGGTTTTCTTACATTTGACCCTCAGTGAAAATTTGACATTTTCGTTTAAAAGTATTCTTCATGAGCTGAAGACCAAAAGTCCATGGTGCGCGGAGCCCTGCTGGTACCTCTGAGGGTATTATATTTGCAACTAACGCTATAGGTATTAAAACCCGTTCAATTCATGATTGTCATAATGAATTGAAATGGGAACTACAAAATTTACACCAAATAAACATTTGGACAGTTGTCAAATTTTGTAAATGTCTGGTTGACACAGAGAGATTGCATCTCAAGAAATGATTTATCTTTTTTTTTTATGTGAATGTCATCCAATTACATCTCAGCAGAATAATAGGCATGTAAAACTCTTGATTCTCTTTTTTGTCTGTTTTCTTGTTGTGAAATGCTTTGGTTACAGTTCTGGGTGATATGATTCGACAGACCTGTCTCATCTACAATTCTCTTTAAAATTGTTGTTCATTTCTGATACAATAAGTCAAAGATATTAAAACAGATGACATTTGGAAACCAGCCAGTTTTGACTGGTTTTTAGGGGAAAAGGGTTAATGCATGCCCTCAATGTGACACATACTCTAGCACCAATTATTATGTACTCACATATTATTTCCGATCTTTTCACATATATTGCTAGGGGATTCGGAGCTTTTTCTGAACATTCATTTGGCTGCGTTATACATCAGAGAAGGCAAGCATTTTGTTCTTACATCTTATTTGTATGCATTGAATGTTCTTGTAAATAATTGAGGTCCAGGCCAAAATCAAGCCTATATGGACCATTGAGGCAAACAAGTTTGCTTGATGGCAGCTAAGATAGGATCCCGATTCCCATGTGATTTTAACCCTCCCCGCCTCCCTTCAACAGGCCAAAACCAGCTGGTGTTCAATGTCTCTCTGCTTCACAATTTTTGATTAATTTCGACAGTATGAAAAACAGTTCGGATGAGAATCATAGAAGAGATCTGTCAAGCTAATGTGAGGTCAGCCGAGCTATCCTTGCTGGGGGGTTGGGTGCTTGACTTCCAACCCACACCACAGAGAGCTGTGGGTTCAGTCTTGACCCTTTCACACCCAAATTGCCCCAAAGCGTTTGGATGTAAATTGTCATCTGCCTTACCGATGTTTTTATGCAGTGTTACTCAAAATGGTTTTCACCAAGATTTGTCATACAAGACCACTCAGGATGGCACTCCTTCAGTCAATAGTTTACCTTGGGCACATGGCACCAAGCAAGTGCCAAGGAAAGCTGTTGACTCAATCTTACTCTTACCAGTTGTTAATTCAAGGGAGAAAAGGTTATTACAAGTGGCTCTGAGTGGATGGCTCTTGAGGGCCAAGTGGCTTACAAATTGGTCAGGGTACTGGCTTTAAGTCTGGCTTATATTATGAGCACAAGTAGCAGTTTTTGTGGTGGGGTCTAAGAATGGGGCGAGATATGGCTGTGGAAGTAATTACATGACCACTGTGCACACTGCCAGGTAAACAGTAATTATTTCGGAGTAGTTCAGATTTATGTAATACTCCTAGATTCATTAAGGCTCACTACACAGAGCATTAAATTAGATAATTGTGAAACCATTGGTGATTACAGGTGCTAGTTTACAGTAGCATATCACAGAGAAAAAAGATATAATTGGAAGCCTTTTATCTCCTTTTTGTTACATGGCCTAGTCAATTAACTACAGACCATGAATAAATCCAATCCAGTGTCGAAGGTGCCTAGACACTGTGACATTTGTACATTTGCTCTTTTAAATGAAACATGTCCTACATGTAAAGTCTTTCTGCTCTTTGCTTTCTTCTTTCTTTTTCTTTTCTTTTCCTTTTTTTTTTTACTTGTCTCTCCACTCCTTGCACTTTCATTAGGAGGACAAGAGAAATAATGAGTCACTATGGAAATACATGCAAGTTTGTGGTTGGGAAGTGAGGTGGTGTTCAGTTTCTTGTTGGGAAGTGAGCTAGTGTTAAGATTGTGAGTGGAAAAAAAAAATGCACACCCCACCCCCGTCCCCCTGTTCAACATTATGCACGAGTTATGAGCATTTGTGTGTGGAGCTTGTTTACTTTATTATACCATTTGCTTTTCACATCAATTTTGGGAGGAAATGGTGGTCCTTAAATGGACCTTTTTGGCTGTTGTTGGGAGGCTGTGTGCATCAGTGGTGGGTGTGATCACCATGTTTCTGTATAAAGCATCCACCTTAGCATACTGCTTGTCAGCTTGGTGATCTCAGCCTGGGGAAGTTGATTCCTCTGTACCGCTTGGTCCAGGTTGACTGTGGGTTCTTCATGCTCATTCCTGATTCCATGGCCAGGCAAGCGTTTCCCACAAATGCTCGGTGGGGGACAGGTCAGGAGAATTGGCTGGCCGTGGTAACAATGGGACATTGTGTTGCTGTAGGTACTGCGTGCTGACATCAGTGTGTGGTCATGTGTTATCCTGTTGAAACAGTAGCCCTGGATATTGTTGGATCCTTTCGTCAACTGTGGGTAGGATCTCATCCATGTAGCCCGGGCCTGTTATTAATCCTGTTCACCCTGATGAGAACTGTTCTTCCTGTTGCTGTAATTGCCCCCCCCCCCCCCCCACACACACACATATCATGACACTGCCTCCTTTGTAGTGGTCATGTTCAACAGTCAAGCATACATGTACATCCTTCTATGAACCTCTCTGTAGGCATTTGTTGAACCCTTGTTCTTCCATTGTGGACATCCTAGCAGAATCGGGATTCATCTGTCCACATCATGCTGTTCCATTGCTTTCTGGTCCAGGCTGCATGATCCTCACACCACTTTACCCGTCGTGTCTTGTGTGCAGGACTGAGAGGGATGCCAATGGCAGGGCGGTATACCCTCAGTTTTTACGACACTAGTCTCTTGTTAATGATAGACTGTGATGCTCTGATATGTCACAGGCCTGGTACCACTGCTTACGATATCTTTAGGTGGAAAGAAAGCTGTGCCTCTTCACGTACTAAAATCAAGTTATGGTCATCTGTCCTATCTGACAGTCTTGGTCGCCCATATCCAGCCTTCCTCAGATTGCCTCCTTTGGTTTCTTGGAAACAGTCCCACCACCTCTTTAAACCAATGTCCTGGAGCACCCCACTATCCTGGCAACCTCCCGCTGGGAAAGGCCAGCCTCCAGACAGTTGTGAGTGACCTGTGTGCTTTGGCATTGTGGACTCACATTGCTCCGAGTACTTAGTGCTATGGCCCCCTTATAAAGCCCATAGGCACCCCAATAGCTAACACACTTTTCGCACCTCTCTGGCTATTGTCTTATTTTCAGGACATTTTGTGTGTGTGTGGCTGCTAGGTGACTGCTAGGGCACACCCAAAAAGCTATCCTGTTGATCTTACATAATATTCCATGCGACTCCCATATTTCCTGTTTCAAGGCATATTTTAATAGAGCGGCCCATGTTAAACTGATAGGGGTGGCATCTTTTTTTTTTCCCCCCAGCAGTATATGTTTATCTTGTTTATAATGGGTTAACACTTGTCTCCAAGTTGGAATGGAGTCTGGTAAGTGTACATACAGTCATGTTCCAAATAAATTATGGGTGGGAATTCAAAGTAGCAGTTAGTTGTTGGGCAGATGGTTCAACAATTGAGCCTCCTTTGGGAGACCACCTGCTTTATGTGACCACTTTTTGTATTGCACTAGGGGTGGTTTCTCAGAGGAGGGACTACTGTATATGAATATTTCATGGAACCGTGAATGACAATTGTGTCAGGGTCAAACTGGATTACTCAGGAATGTGGCCACGTACTTATATCATATATACAGTGAAACCTGTCTTGAAAGACCACCCCAAGGGATGACCATGCAAAGTTTGGTCTCGCAAGACATTTTATAGGAGGTAAAAAGAAGATGAAAGGTACTAATCAAAGTATCCTGAGAAGATGGTCTCCCAAGACACGGACTACTGTACATGCATGGTGTGGTGCTACATGTAATTATGTATATGTATGTTATCATTTTGCTCCATGTAATTATGTATATGTATGATATCATTTTGCCAACAATGACCGTAAAAGATACTCAATCCATGCATGTTTCATAGTAAGTCTGTCGAAACTCTTTCAGTGCCGTATTTCAGACCGAGTCAACAGCTTTCCCCAGGGCGCTTTTGGCACAATGCACCCAAAGTGCATCAAGGAAAGCTTTTGACCCTTACTATTATATGTAACTGTAGACAGGCATGCCAGTACATGAGTGAAAGGTCTTTTTACAAGGAACATGAATATAGCATCCTTATTTTAATGTAGAACTGTTCCTTTCAAGTAGTTTGACTGTAGTTCAGTTGGCACTGAAAAAGTTAATTATGTTCAAAGGATGCATTTTGGACAGAAATCCAGACAAGCACCTCTTCACATCTTGTTTGTTAATTACTAAATGGCTGAAAGTTAATGCATGAGCAAAATAGAGGAAAAAAATGGATGTTACAGGCCATGGTTACACAAGAAAAAGCGCAGTGTGATGTCACACCGTGGTGATACTATAGTTTCTGCATCGTGTAACAAACTTGTGTCCCTGGGCAAAACTGGATCTGTTCTGGCATTTGCAGAGCCAAAGCTTGTAGCCACATAGGAGATTTGCTCAAAATATCCAGGGCTGTGAGAGCTGGGAGTTACAACAGTACACCATTTCATAATCATTTTTGGGTAAAGTTTTTGTGTCCCTGTGTATCATTGAGGGGCTGAGTCCCCCGTGTCATTTCCTGTCTATTTTCTTATTCTTCTGAATCCGTAAGAAGGACACAAATACAAGTGCTACATGTACTCTGCCTTTAAGCACTGCTGATGTCAAGTCGTGAGCTTTTTGGATCCATTGTAACCATCTGTCCATCATTCCTACATGATCATTTCTTGTGAACAGGTTACAGTCCACAGTTTTCAAGGTAATACCATGTGACTTTAAAGACTTATAAAAAGTAGGCTGAGTTGGATATTGATGGCTTTGCCTGTAGTATTATGTAATATAGGGACCAAAAGGTGCGAATATTGAGAATGCAGTTTTTCAACGAATCATCACGGAACTTGGTAGGAATGTTGATGAGGTAAAAGGATGAAAAACACAGAGAAATTTGGCAGTGCACCTACAGTATTGCAGAAGATATGGGCTCAAATGTTAAAAGCACATTAAATTTAATATTTTGAGAAAAAGTAAGGCTAATGGTAACAAATATACCACAAATGTGCATGATATGCATGGACAGATCTTCGGAATTGGTAGAATTTTCCCAGGACTTACAGAATGCCAGTGGCTGGAGGGACCCCACTCCAACATACAACAGCTGCCACTATGACATGGGATGTTCAATTCATCCCTGTTCACCACATTCAGACAGTTATACTTTTATTAAATAAGGACTTAGGTGCACACACACAGGGACGAGGTCTGTACAACTCAAAATTGCTCAAACCCTGTACATGTTCCCAAGCTTTATTTCAGTAAACATGGGAAAGAGATATATTACTGGGACTTCCTATGATTTTGATTCACAGGTACACCATCTCAAACTTGGGACAAGTGTACCGAGGGCTGCAGGTTTAACGTGCACGTGTGGCACACTTCCTTATCTGGGACAGGTGGACCGTTTTTTCAAATAATGTGTGCCCACCTGATCTGGCGTATGACTCCACATGTTACTAACCTCAAACTGTCCAATATAAGATGTTGCAACAATTGTCACGTCTCAAGAAGTGTGGCACAGCTGTTTTGTTTTTAGTTTATGAAAATCCTGACTTGGGCGGAATGGGTCGAACGTTCACGCTGCACTTCATGGAGCCTTGCCTGCGTTTTGTGTTTTTCCTTGCTTCAAAATTTGTTACAAAGTCAGGACGTAAAACAGTAATGGCTGCAGAATTTGACCTAACTCTTATATAATTGATGTTAAAATAAATTAGCTATTTGCATATACATGTATTTCTGTAGCCAAACGAATGAAACATTAGCATTTGAATCATTGGATAATGGCACCAGTGGTCTCTGCATGTGGAATTTTGATATTATACAAAATATATGACATATACCTATTCTATTAAGGTTATAGCGGTTCAATACATTTCATGAAATTATTTATTTTTTTGTGATGGTCATTACAACTTGACTTCATAAATATTAAAAACATAGTAAATTCTTAATTATTATGATAAATCGGGGTGCAAAGTTGCATCTCAGTCTCCAGAAAATTTACACCAAATATGTGCAAGGCCAGTGGTCAAACTTTGAAAAAACATTTTGGTAACCTTGACCTAGTTTCCAAGGTCAGGCACTAGTCACTTATATTAGAGGCACTAAAGTCTATGTGTTGAGGAAGAATAAGACTAATGATATCAAATGTACCATAAATGTGTGTCATGTGGAAGTTTGATATTGCTCAAAGGGAGTGACATTGAACTACTCTATCGGGGTCAGAGAGGGCGATTGCATTTTAGTGGATTTGTTACGATGGTCATTCAATTACATGTACATGTCAAGAGAAGAGGGCATTAGGCCCATGGGTCTCTTGTTTGTAAGGGGTATTTCAACGATTGTGTCACGAATTTCAGATGATATATTAACACCTTTGTCGTGGACACAAACTTTGTTTGGGTTTTATTATACGTGTATGTATACAAGATACAATCTGATCGGAAGCTTGTGCAAGTGAAAACATCAGAAACAGGTCTCCTATCCCTCAACTCTCAGCCCCTTGGTCCCTCATAGATGAGGCCACCCCTCTGAGAAGACTACTTTCCTTAATAGTAGGGTGCCCTTACAAGATACAGCCGGTTATACAGATCATTGATGGTGGCCAGAACATCTCTTCTATAAGACAGGTCCAGGCCACCGGGCATGATTTATATATGGCACATTGCAGCAGCTCTCATGCCAATTTCCGGCCATATGTGGTTTGCCCGACTGCTTTTTCATCAGAGAGCCTTTGTATGTCTCTATCAGTCTGAAGAACAGGCAGGGTCTTTCTTTGTCAACAGTTCCCCAACATATTGTTTGGTAGTAAATTGGTTCACTCGTGCACTGGGGATGTGATTTATTGGCCAATTGATTCCTCTTCAATGTATATCATGTTTATGTACTTTGTGTCTGCAGGTTGCAGCATATTGATTTTTCATATCTATTGTTTTTTTTTTGTTTTGTTTTTTCTTTTTTTTTTCATCTTGACAGAAGTAACCCACGTTTCCCATGTTATGGGAGACAACACATACTGCTTGTCTTTCTGACTGGATTGAATGTCTTTTTCCTTGACTAGCCTGCCAGTCAGCAGCTCATGTAAGACTTGGTTCTTAGAGCCTGCAGAGTCCAAACAAAGGAGAAGCCAATACGCACAGACCGAGCAACCTGCAGGAATTTGGAAATAGAGGATAGCCCGGGGTGTGCATGTACGAAGCAGTGCCCCAGCTATGCTCGGCCATTGCTGTAGTAAATGCAATCTAAGCTATCCTTAGATCTCGCTCATAACTTGTCAGCATGCATTATAGTCGACCCCAAGAATTTTTTGGATCACCTCATCTTGTTGCTAGGGCAACAGGTTTCGAATAAACTGTTCTCAAGGGTGGTGCATTTATGATTTTCTGCTTTGAGATTTCCAATGCCCCCTTAACCTTTCTGGTGCCAGGTTTATCTATTTCTGGTCAGAGTAAGACTGAGTCAATAGCTTTTCTTAGTTCGAGTTGGGTGCAATACACCCAGCCCACAACAAGGAAAGCTATTGACCTAGGGGATTCCATCACAAAATGGTCCTGCATACAAATCTCAACAAATCTTTATTGATTTTTCATACAAATTACATTGCAGTTGTGGGCATGACATGAGGAGAATTCAGACACTATATAGATACATTACAGCATGTGTGATTGACAAAATTTTCCTGGAATTGTAATAGCTGACATTAGTATAACTTTGTGCTCTAGCGCTGAAAGGATTTATGTTAATGTACCAAGTTTAAAACACTCCATTTTTTCACTCTAAGGAGCAAAAAACAAAAAATAATGTTAAAACATTGCTTCCTTATGCTCTGTGTATGTTAAATTTCAGCATCCCTGCAGAGTTCTCTTCGTGTGTTTCAGTACATGGACTGTTCCTGTAGACTTTGTAGGTGTGATGCTCTATGTAATGTGTGTATATCCAATTTTAACCATTTAACTTCCAAAAGTATATGAGTTGACTCAGTCTGCTACAGATGTGTGTGTTTTATGTGTTTTGGGGATTTACACATCAGGGAGCTCACACCACCATGTACTTGTGTGCATGTATGTTATCACTGCAATTTTTCTTTCCATTCTTTTGACTATCAATGTAAACTTAAGGTTTAAACTTTTTAAGAACAGCATTTTGTAGGTGCACACATTATTAGAGAGAATGTGGAAATTGTAAAAACCAGCTTCTTTGCCTGTATGTAAGCAATCAAATGTTTGCCTATATTTTTCCATCAAGTTTTAATTTGCTCTGTACTGACATTGCTGCCAAGTATAGGCCAGAACACCATTTTCTGTTCATTATGTTGAATTCAGCATTTCTCCACTGAACATCTATAATCGATGCCAGTAAATTCCAAGGACATTTTTGAACTCATTCCATACTATGGTCACAGGCCTTGGTCAGTGGTTCTCCCACTGCCTTAAGACTATAGGCATGTTGGTACTTGAATGAAAGCTCTTTTCATGAAGAATTTAAATATGCAATTGTCGTCTTAAATCTAGGTAAATGGTATGGAATGAGTTAAAGGTGATATTAGCAGCAAACCCTCTATACAAAAAGTGTCAGTTATTTGCAGTAGATTGCATCCAGAGAGAACGCCAATGTCAGTACATGGCCTGCTGCAGCAGGTAGAACTTATGCGTAGGTGGTCTTTCTTCAGATACATTGTACCAGACCACCACAGTGTGCTTTCATATTTGAATCAATACATGTATTAACTGTTCGGCAGAAACAATCGATGCCTGAAATGTTGCTGAAATCGCTGGGTCTCTGAATATCAATGTGCATGTCACTTTAATGCATGTGTTGTGTCACTGACTTCGTCGTTTCCTTGAAGTCGTTGTGGCGGCTTTGTCAGGGTGATACCAGGGTCTCTTATTTCATGTGCAATATAAAGGACTTCTTAACCCTTTATACTTGAGAGAGACAGAGTCAACAGGTTAAATGCAGAGCATGCTGTGGCTGGTCGGTGCCTGTCGTGCACCGACTGAAAACTGCAATTTTAAACTCTCAACCAAGGGCACATTATCCTGGTTGATGTTTTCTGATGTTCCTTCAAAATGTTTTATGAAGGAGAAAAAGAAAAAAAAAGAGGAGGTTGATGATGTTTAATAGGGGACTAATTGAACAGCTTTATTCAGCGCACTTTTAGCAGTGTTTAGTAACATATGCCAATGGGAAAGGACTTCAAGTGTGGAAATTGTTTTTCGTAGAAAGATTGCATCTGGTACATTAAGATTAAGTCTCTTGGGGTCAAACTGTATACTGATCATCATCTGATACATCAAGATTAGATCTCTCAGGGTCAAACTGTACGGATCATCTGATACATCAAGATTAGATCTCTCAGGGTCAAACTGTATGGATCATCTGATACATCAAGATTAGATCTCTCAAGGTCAAACTGTACGGATCATCTGATACATCAAGATTAGATCTCTCGGGGGCAAACTGTACAGATCATCTGATACATCAAGATTAGATCTCTCAGGGTCAAACTGTACGGATCACCGTATCATGTTACCCTAATGAAGTGTTAAATGTATTGGCATTGGCTGACAAACAATTGTCTGCACCATTGAATCAAGAATATACAATGTCTCTTGGGGTACAAAGTTGATTGGTAGCTGCATGTATGTTATTTAACCCCTCACCCCCACTCTGAGCAACTAAATACTAATATATCAGCACAAATTTTTTTTTTCTGTTAAAATTGCCAAGAAAGTCATATGTAAATGGTGTCTGTTCTTTGTTGTTCATTGGCAACAGCATACTATCAGTCAGTCACCTTTGCTGGTCACACTCCCAGCACATTGCACTCGGGAGTGCACCCAGGAATGCTGTAGACTTGATCTCCAGCAGCAGCTCTTAATGGACCCGCAGAGGAAGCATTTTAAATGTCACCAACAGCTGCAGCATTTTGAATGTCATCAACACAGTAGCAGCCTGTTAAATGTCCTTAACAGTAGCAGCATGTTAAGTGTCAACAACAGCAGCAGCATGTTGAATATCATCAAAAATGGTAACATGCTGGGTTAGTCTTACTCCATCTGTCTTTACATTGAATGGACAAACTTGGAATATCTTGGCATTTGAATGAAATTGCCTTAAATTTGCGACTGTTGAAAGGCAGCAATGCCCATACTAACCCCAGCTTGTCATTTGAACTTGCCCTACAGGTCTATCATCGATTAAGTGACAGCCTCTGCTAAGTAGCCACTGAAGAATCTCACCAAGATGTTAGAAAATTTGATTTGCAATGAAGTATGAAAAGTATTTGTAGCTCAGTAGGTGTGTGTATGTCTGTATGTGTGTATGTATGTATGATCATTTGGGGGAAAATAGGTGCCATGCTGTTATCTGTTTCCCACATAAATCACCCCAAAAGACCTGGATGTAAATTCTGGTGTGCCTTAATTATGATCTTCTCATGCAACACGGGGGGGGGGGGGGGGGGGGGGGGGGGGGTTCTTGTTCATCTTCAACACATTGCTTGTGAATGTGATAACTCAAGTAAGATTTGACTTGGGAAGTTGAAATTGTTTGTGAATTTGTTTCCTGTATAAGACCTTGCTTGGCATTGCAAATTGGTAACCTTGATCTATTTCTTAAGGTCACATGGGCATTTCATCTAAAATCAAAGTGAACATGATAACTCAATAAGGAGTAGACTTTGAAGGTTGAAATTTTGCATGATTATGAAGCATAATACAAACTAGGTTGGGACTGTAGATGGGTGACCTTGACATATTTTCAAGGTCACATGACCACTTTCCGAAAGTCATTGCACACGCACTTGAGACAAATGACTTAGGAGGTTGAAATTTTGTGTGATTATGTTTCTATATAAGACTTTTGCAAGACCTTGCTTGTGATTGCATAGTTTTGATCTTGGCCTATATTTCAAGGTCACATGCACTTCCTTAAAGTTGGCTAAGTGATATGACAAAAAGACTTATGGTAGCAGCTTCAAAATTGTGTAATCATGTATCTGTGTAAGACCTAGGTTGAGTATGTAGATGAGATGACCTTGACCTATTTTTCAAGGTCACAGGGGTATTTCCTTGAAAATAATTGCAGACACAATAACTCCAGAAGAATGCGACTTGAGAGGTTGAAATTTTGTATGATTACGTACAAAAGTTAGAACTAGGTTAAGATTGTAGATGAGAGACCTTGACCTGTTTTTCCTTTTCTCCAAAATCATTGCAGAAGTGATGTGCTTGGCAAGGGTAGGGCACAATGCACCCAACTCTTGCCAAGGTAAGCTATTGACTCCAGTCTTACTGTGACCAGGAATGGGTTAATTTTTTTGTTTGTTTCACTATAAACAATAGGGGGCATTCATATTAGTTGTAGTGCTGCTCTGTTTTGTATCCTTCAACAATGCAGTACCTGTTATGTCTCAGGGGTAGATCCCTGTGTCAGAAAATGGCAGCATATGTTGCTCTTACATGTACCAAGAGAGCAACTTGGGATAAAATTATACGTCTGAAAAGGGACAGCCACTTGTTCCCACAAATGTCCATAACACTTTGGCTTCTCCATCAGTATGGCCTGTATCATGGCAGCCGATTGTCACTGTTGGCTGGCAACAGGGGCAGAGAGGCTGGCGTGAATCAACCCTTTCCCCCTTAAACCGGCCAAAACAGGCAGGTGGTCAAATGTCGTCTGCTTCATTGAGTGTTTCCACTTAAATTCAACAGTAATGAAAAACAATTTGACCGAGAATCATAAATGAGACCCATCAAGATCACATCATCAGCTTTCCTTGGCATATTACTGCCCAGCCCATGCCATGGAAAGCTGTTGACTCAGTCTTAATCCAAAGGGGAAAGGGTTTTTATGCATATTTTTTATTCTCTGAAAAGATTTGTTCAGAGAAATCCTTCCCGTAAAACTCCTGTTGTCAGTTAACATATAAATCCTGTTGTCACTTGACATATAACTAACTTGTGTTGTCACTTGACATATAACTCGTGTTGTCACTTGACATATAACTCGTGTTGTCACTTGACATATAACTCCTGTTGTCACTCGACAACAGGAACTTGGTTGCTTTGTGAAGTTGTGCCTTGTGATAAATTTAATTGCCAGTCACATGACTATTTTTGCTTTTGGGTTTTGTCCCTGTTAGGTCTGGCTGGCTCAGGATCATTCAGTCACAGGTAAATGCAAACTGTAGTAAATTGGTAAGGGTAGTAACAGTTACCCTGGGTCTGTCCATCCAAAAATATCTTTTGACAAACAAGAATTTAAGGAGACAAATAATAACATATATAAAAAAAGAACTGCTTTATAGTCTGTTTCCTGAATTTTCCTTTTAACTAGTTCTATTTGTTGAACCCCCAAATTCCATTTGTAATGCAAGAACATAATAAATTTCACATCAGAACCTAGCTAAGTTTTGGCCTGGTAATACTATATCCATAAGAAATATGTTGTGGAAGAAACTTGTCACATAATTGGGACATGTTACCGTGCAAATATACTGATCTATAACTTCTGGGAAGGTTTTATTTGCACCGAGTTTACACAGTTTTTTAAATCCCAGTTTTCAAGCCAGCAGAAGTGGAGGAAGATGCTGCAGGACAAACCCAGTAGGATATAGTAAGGAGACCAGTGAGGAGACTAGTAAGGAGACTGTAGTAGGAGCAGGCAGAGGCTGGGACTTGCACAAAGCCTCAGCGATTTGTGCCGTGAAATGTTGATAAAGGGTGATCTGGAGTGGATTTTGTCACTGGGCATTGGCAAGGTGAAAATTCTCCAGCCCATACATGTTGTTGAATATAAAATAGAGCCAATCATGCTGGTGACATCCCTTTGAAACTTGCATGAAGAACTGTATGTTTTGTAAACAGCATTTAATATGCTGTGTACAGTACTCTTAGCATTATGTCACTGTTAACACAGTGAATCTAATGAGGCACATGATGACCAGAATCTGACTGAACACGCAGTTTAATTGTTCACCAGATGTATTGCACTATGTTCTGTCACTTTAAAAAAAAAAAAAGTATAGAGGGCTGAATTAACATTGTGGCTTTTCAGTAGCTGTCCAATTTTGCCTCAATTCTGGACAATTTATTGGTTGAGCCTCCATAGAACTCACTACTTACAATCCAAGTCAGTAGGGTTTTTGCCTAAACGTCAAGACCTGGCATGTGGCAAAATACGTTGGGCGTTTTTCTGGTGGCAATAACATTGACACTGTTAATTGACATGACCAACACAAAAGAAATTGGAAAGAGTCTGCTGTCTGTGGTTGCCATGCACTCCATCGTGGTGCCGCAAGCTCTGATTAGGGGGAGACTCATTAGCCAGACCATAATATTACTGCTGATTGAAGCCATGCAAGTCAATTAACTGTGACATCGGAAAAGCTTATCATGACCACAGTTACATAATCCAGATTCAGATACATGTGTGGTCATGTACATTTATAAATATATAGATGTATGTTCCATGTGACAATTCATTTGATTCGTGCTGTTTCTACAAGTAAGTGGACAGTAGAAAGAAGCACGCCCTCTATTGTCACATGTAAATAAATCAGTTATAAATGGGAGTTTTCAGCATTTTAATCTGATTTAAGACATTTGCAACACTTTATCTTTGCTATTTTGATCATATATTCCTGTTATAGCCCACAGTAACTCAAATATTTTGGGGTCTTATCATTCTGATTTTGGGAAATTTCAAATATTTTTCTGACTGACCACGTAAATGCCTTGATCATGCATATGGAGTGAGAAATCAACTAGACCTGTTTGTGGCAGGCAAGAGACTTTACTTGTGGACAAGTTATTTTGACTCCACACTTTTCAAATTTATAATGTAATCCAATAGCATGATGACATTAAAGTGTAGTTGTGTTTCCTTGCAGACAAATATAAATTTTTTCCTCATTTCTGACCCTGGCAAAAGGAGGTGCTATTATAAGCCTTGTGATTCAGCACTGATACATAACAGTGTCACGAATCCTTGAAAGAAAATGAAGAAAATTAATGGCATGTAGTCTTGAAAAGAAAGAAACTTGCTGTGCAGTATGGGGCCAAGATCAACCTTGGGTTGAAATGAAGATCATTCCCAGCACAAGGAGGTAGTATCTGTGGTACATATAAAATTTCTACACAGGCCCCAGGCAGTACATTGGGTGTCATTCTCCTGTCGTCTTGGAGCTAAAAATTTAGAAATGAGTCATTGACATTCTGAGGGAAAAATTGTAGTTTGTCAGAACTTGGCACAAAATAATATATTCCGATAATGAACTTTGGCATATGTAAGAATATAGACCTGTTTAAGGTTATTTGAATTTGTGGAAAATGATAATACGTGTGCATATACAAAGGTGTGATTTACATACATGTACATGTAATTTTTAGCTCTGCTGACCATAGGTTGCAGAGCTTATGCAATCACTCAGTCTGTTTGTCCATCTGTCTGTCCATCCATCTGTAAATATTTTGCTTGTGAACATGATAAAGTTAAGAGTTTTCATGTTAGCCCCATATAACTTTCAGAACTTGTAGAAAGTGTATAAAAATCTAGAACAAGTTCGATATTGGTTGCACCAACTATAGATTTTTTGTAATATTTGGGCCAAAATAGGAAAATTTTGAGAATGCTATTTTGCAAAAATGTTTGTGTGAATCATGTTGAAACTTGATGGGAGTGTCAATGAGACAAACAGACAAAAATGTGCCAAAATTTGGTGGCACTACCTTCAGTATTACAGAAATTATGGACCAAAAAGTATTTAAAACATATTAAATTCATAATCTTGAGAAAGAACAAGACTGGTGATGCCAAATGTACCACAAATGTGTATCACATGTAGATATTCTATGTTGTGTAACAGGGCACCTTTTTTTTTTTTAAAGCATTTGTCAGCAGGGCAAGTAGATTTCAAAATCCACTTGTCCGTATGCAAAATCCACTTGTCCGAATATAACCTGATGCAATAAATATTAAAAGTACACATTGAAATGTAATCTATTTGCAAATGGTGACTCACAATGAAAAATACTGTGTAATTTCTAGGAGTCATTGTTCCAGGTAAATTTAATAAAAGTTCATAGTTGTATTGGTTTTAGCATCGTCTTTCTTGTTGCTGCTGATGGGATGCACATCAAGGCCAGTGTCTGCGTACTACCATGAATGCTATCGGTACATTGTAGTCAATTAAAAATTGTAAAATTTTAACAATTGCAAATTAGGTGTAGACACCATATATAATTTATAAGTTTGTGACATAGTTGCATCCAGTGAACCAAAGTTGTACAATTTTAATTTATGCAAATAAGTTGAATACACAAAATGTAAAGCTTGAATAACTTCAAAATTATTATACATGGAGGTGCCATTCCAACTTCATTATGTAGGTGTGTGACACTGCCACATCTAATTAGTCCCCCGCCCACTTGGTGGGGGACTATAGGTTTGCACCTCGTCCGTCCGTCCTTCCGTCCGTCCGTCCGTCCGTCCGAAGCTTCTCCGGGCCATATTTCCAACACCATAACACCCACAGCTACCAAATTTAATGTGTTTGTACTTCCTAGGATAGAGGTGTATGGTGTGCCAAAAGTAGGTCACTAGGTCAAATATCTGGGTCACAGAATACATATGGATGAAAAATCTTGTCCGGGCCATAACTTTTTTGTCCTTTTACTTAGAGTCATGAAATGTTACACAAATGTGAAGCTTAGTCTAAGGAAGTGTCATAAAGCAAAACTAGGTCACTAGGTCAAATATTTGGGTCACCGATCGATGTGTAAATATACAGAAACAAATTTTGTCCGGCACATATCTTCCCTATATTAATGCTACCGCTTCAATTTTTTTATGGTGGGTAGACCTTAGGTAGTAGCTGTGCATAGGCATTGTTTTGTGTGGCTAATTACTTGCA
The DNA here is from genome assembly GCA_964020975.1 of Hermodice carunculata. Taxonomy (NCBI): domain Eukaryota; kingdom Metazoa; phylum Annelida; class Polychaeta; order Eunicida; family Amphinomidae; genus Hermodice; species Hermodice carunculata. The sequence continues at coordinate 36,523,915 of OZ026612.1, forward strand.
TTAATTAATTATTTAACAAAGTTCGTTAAGCAAGACAAATTTTGTCCGGGCCATATCTTCAAAACTATTAATGCTAGCCCTTTGAATTTTTTGTGGTGGATAGACCACAGGTAGTAGATGTGCATAGGCATTGTTTTCTGTGGCTAATTACTTGCATTAATTAATTATTTAACAAAGTTCGTTAAGCAAGACAAATTTTGTCCGGGCCATATCTTCTAAACTATTAATGCTAGCCCTTTGAATTTTTTATGGTGTGTAGACCTTAGGTAGTAGGTGTGCATACGCATTGTTTTCTGTGGCTAATTACGTCCATTAATTAATTAATTAACGAAGTTCATTAAGCAAGCTCAAGATACAATACAAATTTTGTCCGGGCCATATCTTCTAAATTATTGATGCCAGCCCTTTGATTTTTTTTATGGTGGGTAGACCTTAGAGGGGATATGGTAATGGGCACCGTCCGTGTGTCCGTCCATCCGTCAAATATTTGGGTCACAGTAATACATAAATGTACAGTATTTTCATGTCCTTACTGTAATTTAAAAAAAATTTTGACTTCTTGTTATAAAAGTTTACTGATAATGTATTGTGACCTAAAAGTGTGTCACGACGCAAAACTAGCTCACTAGGTCAAATATCTAGGTCACAGTGTAAACTCCATGTAAAACCTTGTCCATGCCATATTTCCCTTACTATAATACCTACAGCTACCAAATTTATTATTTAAATACTACCTGGGGAGTTGTTGTGTCACATGGCAAAAGTAGGTCACCAGGTCAAATATCTAGGTCACTGTGAAATCCATTCAAAATCTTGTCCGGGCAATAACTTTTTTGTCCTTTTACTTAGATTAATAAAATTTTACACAAATGTGAAGCTTAATCTAATAATGTGCCATACTTTTAATTTTTTTTTTCATCTAGGTCACACCCCTATATAGTAGTCCATTCAACCTCGTGGGCGACGAGCGGGGGACTATGTATTGCTCTGCAATACTCATTAACTTGTTGACCATAAACCAAAGTTGGGAGGTTTTAACGCAAATAAGGCTAATTACACAAATTAAAATCTTGAATAGCTTCAAATCTGTTATTATAAAAACTTATAGATAGTGGTGTCATTCAAAGTTCAGTTTATAAGTTTGTGACAGGGCCACATCCAATAAACCAAGAACCAAAGTTGTGGCATCCTGATTTATGCAAATTAGGCTAATACACAAAATTTAGATTATGTTGAACAATGGCAAAGTGTAGCTTTTCAAACTGTTCTCATTTTGAAGGCACCCAGACAGATTTTCCTTGAAGCAAATCTTCTTTTCTAGTTATATCTGAACTTGAGCTCAAGAATCAATATAAACCAATACAGGAATAAAATACAGGCAAAAGGTTAGGACATGTGGATTCATGGTGGTGGCACTGGTGGCATTGAGCGGAACTGGCATCATAGATATCAAATGTACATTAGATTTATTTTGATTATAAATTGAGACGTAACTTGTAAATTTACTACAATTATTCATCATGCCAATGATCAAATTAAAAAAAATTGGGGGGTACTTTTGACCTATTTTTTGGGGTCATTAACCCTCTGGACACTAAACATTTTGTAACTCAATGTATTTGGAGCCGATATATCGGCTTTTAGGGCCCAGAGGGTTAAGGATGTAAAGGCCTTGACTTGTTCTCAGGGTCATGGAGGGAATGCATTTCAGGAAATTAATTTTTTTATGATGGTCATGAGATATGTCCGCAGAGCATTAGGCCCATGGGCCTTGTGTTAAACTCTTTTGAAAGCAAAAAATGTGAAATAAAAGACAGAGTACATGTACCTGTTAAGGGCAATAGATCAATTAATATGAAGGTCCTTTTAAAGCATCAAATTCTATCAGGGGGAACTTGAAGACTAGCATTGTTGGCTGGCTAATATTGCCAGGAAATTTACCAGCCTCCAAAGACTATAGTGGAGAGAGTGGCCTCCATAGATTTATAGTGGAGGACAATCACTGTCAAGGCAATGCAAGTAAATCAGCTGAAAATACTACCAGTGTCCATATGTCAAATCAAACATATCCCATTTCATCATGAAAAAAAAAAACCATTGTGTAAACTCAGAATAGAAAGTGGATGCAGTTTGTCTTGCCTTTGAAAGACACTCTGATGAATATCCACGTGTCCTTTAATAATCACATTTCTCAGGTCCCTAATTTGCTTTTTCCCATGTCGCGTGTACATGTATTTGACTTCCTGTGAAATAACACTTGCTTAACTCTTTTAGCGTCAGCTGCGACTTAAGTTGAACTGCTTAACGCAAAAGTGCTCTGAATTATAATAAGGATGCTAGATTCCCGTTCCTTGTGAAAAGACTGTCCATTCAAGTGGCAGCATGCTGTGGTTACATAGAATATGATGGTCCAGGTCAACAGCTTTCTTTGGCATGCTTTGGGTGCAATTTGCCCAAAGTGTGCCGAGATAAGCTGTCGATTCAGTCCAAACTATGGCACTGAAAGAGTTAAATGGAGCCATTATTGGACCGGTCCCAGGGGCGGTCTGTCTAATAAGGGGCCATTGTATGTTCAAACACCATCCACTGAGATAATTTCTGTCATTCAAGTCAAAGTCAGATCTGTACAAAATGCAGAGACTTTCGATGAAAGAATCAATATGTATCATTTGTCAACCGTGAACTGTATCGCTGTTATCTGACACATTATTCTCACATCAGGGCCTCTCCGCTGCCAGTTTCACATGCAATGCATGCATGTTTGTTCATGCATGTGATGTTTACCCACGAACGGTCAGCAGAGTGTGCTCCATTGTCGGTAATACACATGTATGTATGTGTATAAAGTATGCACTGGATCAATACTTACACACGCTGGAGAACCGAACCTTGTGTTTTCGGGATGCATGGGAAAAAAAATTTTAAAAAACATTTCTTTGATCTGAAATATAAGGTTTCTTAATTTTCACTTTCTGTGTTTTTTTTTTTTTTTTTTTTGACTAATTTATCAGAAAATCAACTTGAAAAATTTAAACAAAAGTTGTCTTTCCTAGTTTTAGATCAAACAGTAAAGGTACATATCTGCATGTGCTCTAGTTTCTTGTTAAATACTAAAACTAAAGCATCTGTGCAGGGGACAAGTAACCTCATGATGATTGGTTAACTCCATTTGGGGGAGTATTTTAACTGTATGCAGCCATTTACCACAAGAGATTTGGTGTTTCTAGGTAGAGCGGTTTCAAAGTAACATAGGTGTAAATTACATACATGTACAATAACTATAATGGAAATACACATACCTGGCCTGCCTGACTACAGAACCCTCCACTGAGAACCCACATGAACCAGTTGATTTTGTCCTTACCTATTGTGAAACATAGTCTTTATTGAGGGATGTCCACATCAAATTACACATGCATTGAAATTATTCAATCTGAACAAAGAGTCGGGAATCAGAAGGAATCTTCGCTGTAAACTCCAGACAAATTGGTAGACATGAAAATAAACCTGTTTATCCTTAAAATCTTGTGCAGCAACCAGCATTGGTTGACTCAGTGAAGGGATGCTTAATTATCAGCCCTGTGTGATATTGTCTGCTGATACACAATGTCTAGGACATGAGCTTTGATGCTCATCACCATGGAGAGGGGTGGGGAGCGTGTCAATGGTCAACTGAAAAATGTAGCTCAGACCGAACCACAGGAGCTTCATTTTGACCCCCAGACACAGAAAGCAAAGTGTTACATGGTGGATTTTCATGTTTGTTTCTTCAAAACAACTTAAAAACTGTCTTGGAATCATGATATTGAGCAGGGCATAAGGTTCATTTGTCAGAGAAAACCTGTAATATGAACTAGTGCCAATCTTCCCTGCAGTTTTAAAAAAATGGGCTCCCACCTGTAAACATATGCCTGAACTACCTGGAAGTGGTTGCTGCCATCCAATGGTGGGAAAACAAAAATCGGAGACAGTGATAACCAGTCCAGTGATATGTTTGCCATTCTGTAAGTTATGCAGTCCCAGTAAAGTCTGCTTTATCAATGGAAATGACATTGAATTGCAGATTCAAATTCATTGTTGTAGGTATATTTCAAAACAACACGAAAATGGAAACAAAAATGTGATCAATACAGACTGGAGCCTGTGAAACAAAGGTTAAAAAAAAGCACCCCCTCAAAAAAAAAAAAAATAATTAATCAATTTAGATAGGTAGGTAGGTAGATAGGTAGGTAGATAGGTAGATAGATAGATAGACAGACAGACAGACAGACAGACAGACAGACAGACAGACAGACAGACAGACAGACAGACAGACAGACAGACAGACAGACAGACAGACAGACAGACAGACAGACAGACAGACAGACAGACAGACAGACAGACAGACAAGCCAGCCAGCCTCAGGGTTTTATACTCTGGAGGTGCCAGTCACATTTTGTCAAGTAAAATGGCTATGAAGATGTAATCGGAGAGTGTTCAGGACATTTCGTGTTGGGCTGGCTGGTGCAATGCACACGAGGTGAGGCAGGTGAATTGGTATTGTTACTCTTGGACCCGATGAGTTATTATTGCTAAATTGCTCCAAATGGCAGGTACATGTAAGGCCAAAAAAAAAAAAGTCTGTGTTTGGAGTTTCCCTACCGACCCTTGCCCAAACCCCCCTACCCTAAAACTTTTTATTGATTTTCAGAAAAAAAAAAAATCTAGGCAGATTTTCTTCATGAAATGCACAATTTATCCATTTTAAGTCACTTTTCTTCTGTTTCCAGAGCAAAAATTAAAAGAAAAAAGAAAAAAAAAAAAGCCTACCTACCTACCCTATTTATTTTTGGCATGTAACCTCAAACACACTATTTATTTTCTTTGGCCTTACATGGAAAAAGGGCTTGCTGGCCAGATTTCTCTTTATGGACAACTTGATCTGAGTCACTTTCCAAGCTGGATAAAAACACATTCTCCTTGAAGACTTTGTATCTCTGGATTTCTCAAGTAATTTGTTGATTTTGTGCATATGATTTTGAATGGCGACAACTCATCTTGGCGTACGTTATGTTTCATTGTCAGATTTAATGAATGTTGAGATGTTTTCTGAATTGATAGGTTGGGAAAAATATTGTGACAAATACAGATATTTTTAATTGAACTTGTGTGTACTTTTCATGAATACAGTTCTTGGAAAGACTTCCTCCTGTATTTTCTCCAAATTGCAGGCAGATATTTGGATTCAGCTAGGCTGTTAAGCAAATCAAACCCAACTCAGGGGCTGAAAACTGAGAACAGGATATTAATTTACCTGTTCCAAACAGAACAAAAGGCAATGTGTATTTGGTCTCTCAAACCTTGACCCCTTTCATTAAGTTGAATATCAGAGTGTGATCACGATGAGTTTTGACTCCATTCCCACATACAGGTATAATGAATTGACATTAAGCCTTTTTGCATGAGTTTAAATGTGAACGTCCAGTTGACATTTTACAAATAATGGCATTTAAAGGTGATACTGAGCGTGACTACGTGGCTGCGTATCTGTGCCTGTCACCAAGAACAATACATGGCAACCCGTTTATCCATCATGGCTGCCAGTTGCACGCTGGGATTGAACAATTAAAGGCTGGACCTTTCTGTCCACTGTTGCATTTCCAATTTCCTTTGCTGCCATTTGTCACCCAGAAAGCATCCTGCGTGTGGCCTGGTTACACAAAACCCCCACAATGAACCTGCTTGACAGATTGTTAGTTTGCAGGGACAAAGTGAATATACCATATGGACCACAGCCGCCACTGGATCTACCTGGAAAACTGGCTGCATCGAATTGTCATGCAGCACAAGCCACTCGTTTTTTGAGCAGCCCCAAAGGCGAGGGTTGCTGCAGAGCAAATGCCTTGAAATTACTGTTGGAGTAAACACTCATATGATTAGTGCAGATGAAAAATTCAGGAACGACACATCTGGTCAGGACTTTTAGTTAGACCAAGTAGAATGTTGCACCTTTTTCTGTTTATGATTTTCATAATGACCTTGTTTGCTGGGGTCAGCGAGATAGTAGTCTGCAAGCTATTTGGGTACTGTGGTACGTGTACATGTGCCTGCTATTAAAGTACAGTGGTACCTCTTTTGAGAGATCACCCCTATGGCAGGTCAAAATGCGGTCTCTCAAAACAGGTGGGCTTTCATTAGAGGTACAACAACATGGAAAAGATAGCGCAGTGTTCTGAGAGAGCGGTCTCAAAAAGATATGCGGTCTCTCATTAGAGGGGTCTCTCAAGAGAGGTACCACTGTACCACATTGCTGCCAACGAAAAGTTGTCTTATACTGGAAGTGGTCTCAAGATAAAGGTACATATAACCGACAACCAAAGCAAAAGGTCTTCAAAGAGTGGTCTTAAAATAACATGATGTGGACTTATATTGGAGGTGGTCTTTGGAACAGGTAGCACTTTGCAAGCATTACATATATGGGTATGTCAGGTTGGGCTGTGCAGCTTTCATCTCTGCAGCTTGGCGTCATCAGCGGTCAGTATTTCGCACAAGTGCATCTGCACGGACACATAGCTTGAGTTAATATTCATTTTCTCATCAGAGATTGCCAGGCATCCGCGTACCGTCCTTACATCACTTCATTGTATTTACACTTGGTCCATTGTCCCTGTTCATGGTATGCAGTGTGTAGTTTCTAGGGTGACATCTCCCCTGTTGTGTGCGTTCAGTGATTGTGGTCGGGTGGTAGGTGTTATGTAATATTGTCATCACACACTGTGTATATGTAGGTATGGTCCGTTGCTGATATTGGAAAACATTCCTGGAACTGTGTGCATTGCTTCAGGTGGTTATTGGCAAACTCATTAAACGGCCCTCCCAGCTCCAAGTGACAAAGATAACAATGTTTATCTTTAACTTTAGATATTGGATTAGCTAGGGCTCCATAAACCTAAGCCACCCAGATATTAGAGTGTTAATTTACATAAGGTATCTATAATTTGATAGCTTTCTTGCATATGCATATGGTAAGGTTAGACTTAGTGGAATGTTACTTTTATACCATGCACGAATATTCATACCGTATTCATTCCAGTCATAGCACATGCCCTAACAGTAGCACACACCCAACTTTCCCTTTGTGAACTTTGCATACAATATCAATTCTGTGCCTCATTTTTTTCCAAAATATTGATCTCTGTTGAAAAGGCTGGCAGCATTGATAATACTTTTAGCTCTCTAACTTTTATACACAGTGTAAAGACTTAGTACATGTATTTCAAATTGAGGCGAATCTAAGATATACAGTGCTATAACCTGTGGGTTCGATCCGGGAATTGTGTATAATTGGCATTGTGTGTTAATGTTGAAATGAATACGGTATAGATTATTTATTGAAATAAAACAATTTATAAACATGTTTGAGAAAACAAACTTCAAAGATTAATTTTAAAATCAGGACAATTTGATTGTGAATCATTAAATCTGTTGTGGGATCTGTTTTGCGGGTAATTTGCAACGTCTATAATTGACTTTAAAATTTGCAACATCTATAATTGACTTTAAATGTGTAACAGCCAAAAACAGTCTCTACAAACATGCAAAAACGTCCAGGAAAACATTTGATGGAACTCTAGCTACTGCTGTCATTGTCCATTATACTCACAAAAGACAGTTGCAGACAAAATAAATTTTGTGCACGTTCTGAAGTCTTCTTTTATGTGCATGTCTGGTTACAATGTTGACACTTTCAGTGCAAACTGAGACTTAAAACGGACTGTTCTGAATTGTAATGATGATGTTAGAAACGTATTCCGTGAAAAGTCCGTTCATTCAGTTACCAGCATGCCCCTAGTTACATAGAACTTGATAGTCCCAGGTCAACAGCTTTCCTCAGCACACTTTGGGTGCAGCACCCACAGGGGGCTGAGGAAAGCTGTTGTCTCAGTTCAGAATGTGGTACTAAAAGAGTTGATAGTGTGATAGACCTTCATGTGTCCCATAATTCCATTTTTCCAGGTTGAACTATCCTGAACAGCTCCAATGTGGTAAGATAGATAAGCTCTGTAAATTAAAACAGTGTTGCTTTGTAATTGTATTTAATCTTTATCACTGATATGAAACCTACGTACCCAACCATGCATATGGGTTGAGTATCACTGTCTAACATGGAATTTATTATGGTGACGGGAAGTCTTTCTGAATTTAGTGGAGTTTATATGCATGTATGAACAAAATAGATATAGACCAATGTCTTTTACATGTACAGTGAAACCTGTTTTGAGAGACCACCTCTAGGGCAAGCCAAAAAATGGTCACATAAGGCAGGTGGTCTCTCCATAGAGGTATATTAACATGGGAAAGATAGCAAAAGGGACATAGTAAACATGGTCTGAAAAGGCAGGTGGTCTCTCAAGACAGGTTTCACTGTATTGCGAAGCAGGCCAAGCCTCTCCAGGGCACAGATGTTGGCGTATACTTTCCTACCCAACTGTTTGGTAGAGAAAATCTCCATGCGCTGTTGGAGAAGTAGGAACTCTTTCCCACTTGCTTCTCCGGCCGTGAATCGAACCCGGGCTGCAGAGGTGGAAGGCGAGCATGTTGCAACTCCAGTCTGCCAACTGTGCACCCATGTATCAATCAATAAGTGCACTGCTGAAACACGTTCATCACTGTGGTAAATTGATAAATCATAAAATGATGTATTCAAAAGGTTAACATTTATTGCATGGAGAGTAAAAAAAAATCGATGTAGAACATTCAGCTGATAAGTGCAAAATTGTAAAATCAGATGTTCCAAATGTAAACGTAGATATACTGCCGTATAAATCACTTTACAAATCTGGGTTATGGTAGAGTGCCTTTACGATGGAGTCACAGGAGAGGACTATGCTGGTCCTGTGCTCAACTGACCCTTATGCATCCTTTTGCTAAAGTGAATGAATATTTTGTTACTTTTTGCTATAATATTTCTTTGCATTTTATTTTGCTTGCATATGCGCTATTATGACTGAAATGCTGATTGCTATTTATACATGTATCTACTGAATGGCTGAATGCTGTTTATACATACTGTAAATTGCTTTAATTTCGCTGTATTCTAATTTTCACTTATTTCGCTGGTGGCACAAAACCGTGAAATTAAAAACACAGTGAAATAGTATTTCGACATTGTTTGAATGGGAATTATGTCCAAAACAGTGAAATTACAAAACCGTGAAATTAAAAACACAGTGAAATAGTATTTCGACATTGTTTGAATGGGAATTATGTCCAAAACAGTGAAATCAAAACTACAGTGGAATGTCAAAAATACGAAAATCGTGAAAATTTATACTCGCGAAAATAAAGCAATTTACAGTATATGACTGAACAGCTGCGTGCTATTCATGTATGTATGTACGGAATGCTGAGCTGAATGCTGTGTATACATGTTTTACTAAATAGCCGAATGCTCTTTATAGGCCTACATGTATGTACTGAAAAGCTGAATGCTATTCATATGTATGTATGTATGTACTGAAAAGCAGAGTGTTATGTGTGTACAAGACCCTCTTTACCACATGTCACTAACACAAAATTGCAATTTTGGCCACAAATGGAAATTGAAGTGGAGTAGAGTTATACTGGGGGATGGGGGGGGGGGGGGGGGGGAGAGCACATCACTTAGCCATTATGGCTATTAAGACAAGCATAATATGTATTAGGTACATATATGTAGGTTTCATTGTGCCGAAATGAGATTTTAAGAAAAGTGAACATCGTGCCTAGAGATTACTTTTAAGCTATATGCTGACCAAAGGTTGCAGACCTGATGTCATTGGTTATGTCTGTCCATCCCTCATTCCATCTGTCTGTTCGTCTGACCATCCATCCTTAAACTTTTAACTTGTGAATGTGATACAGTCCACAGTTTCTGAGTTAAAAAGTGTATTAATGTCCAGGTTGAGTTTAATATTGGTTGGTGCAACCTGCAACATTATGTAATTGTATTTGTGTCTTTTTGCCAGAACCACTTCCTAGCAGTCATTACCGTATTCCGCAGTCTGAACTCTTGACTCTCCATAAGCTATCCTGTCACTGTCTAACCTATATGGAAGTACTATTGTCCATATTGCACACGTTTTTCTGTAGAATTTTGACATAGGCTGTATTAAAGGGTCTTCAGTGGGTAACTACTCAGAACATGTTTCGGAGCCTATACCTGTACATTTCTCTCTGAGTAGCGGCTCCTTGTCTAAACTAAATATCCAGCAAAGACAACCCACATAATAATGAATAAATATTAATATGGCAAATGATGAATCAGCTTAATACGGAAAGTTTTGCTTATAAATGCAGAGCTTCATTATGGTAAAACAAAAAAAATACCTGTCAAACAAAACAGAACTACTAAATTTGTAAAACTAGTACAGGTTCAGATAAGAACAATCTGTAATGTATGTGCATCAAAATGTGAAAAGCTTGTGACCACTGGAGCATCCTTATTTTTTATAGATCGTCAAGAAATATAGTGGGATTGTGGAGGAGCTCAAAAGCTCGGTTACATAATACCTACTGGCAACACATAGATACACTGTACTTTGATGGAAATTGTGAGCCAAGAAGTGCTAAAAGATATGAAATTCCATATATCTGAAAAAATTATTGCATTAGACATGCGAGTTTATAGGATATATATAGATCATGTCCATTGCTAATATGTTATGTAATGTCAGTGACCTTGACATATATTTGTTTGGTCACCAACCCTGTAAATTTGAAAGAGGTGATTTTGTAATGGCAGGATGTAGTTGGACATCAATGGCAAAGATAACTCTGCTTCCAGATCAAAATTGAACTTGAGAACATTGTACTTGGTGACTGGTCCTGCTTTTTGCATCAGTGTGACCCAGTGATAGGGTGACCTTGGCCTATTTTCAAGGCCATTAAGCACTTAAGCAAAGGACATGTAATTCAATATGTAAAGAATAAGTTGACTGATACCAAATGTACTACAAATGTGTATCGTGGAAGTTTGAAGTTACATAATATGAATAGTCTTGATTAATTTCTCAGGGTTATGGAGAGAATACTTTTAAGGAAATGATTTTTTTTGGTGATGGTCATCATTTATGTAAGCAGAGGAGCAGGCCTCTGTACATCTATTTACTTTAAACTTAAGTATGTCAGAAAGGGATACCTGTATGTACTTGCATGGAAGTCCAAAATTGGTATGCATTACACCAATCTGTGGCTACTCCAGGGCCTTACGCATTCATTTAACTCATTCCACCATAATGACGCTTTTTCCCGCTAATATCTAAATGTCATCTGCTAATTGTATTTTAATAATTTAGGGATTATTTTTCAAAATTTTGGATGAAACTTGCATTGAAGATCATTCCAAATGAAATGCCTATGGTCAACAGCTTTCCTTGGCATGCCCATACATACATACATACATACATACATACATACATACATACATACATACATACATACATACATACATACATACATACAATTACACAGAGGGTGTACAGAAATCCATTTATGGCCAAATTTAAGCAGATCGAAAGTTGATAAAGGGTTACAAAGCTGACAGTCCCAGTATAATTACCTGCAGCTTCCTTATTAAAGCTTGACATTTTTAAAAGAATAAACAGGACGATCAACTTTGACTTGCATTCAAGGATAATAAATTGTTGCAGCATATGAGATAGTTTTACTGTCAATGAAGGCAAGTGTCTTTGGGCTGTCTTCGGTGAAGTGCTCAAGCACCTTCATGACTGTGTCGAGAAGCATACATCACAGGTGGGTGAGCCTGACAAGCAGACAGGCTGCCGCAGCAGGCGTGCAGTGTTTCTTGCACTAGGATGTATGTCAAAAGAAGTTTAGACCCCCAGTGATCATGGGAATTACCTGTTGCTGTCTCACTGGTTCGATGAATCTGAAAACATAGTCTGGTCTGCATCCTTTTTCTTCATGATGCAATACAAGGCCAAAATATGTGACCTCCCCCCCCCCCCCCCCCCACTCCATAGGATCTTAAAGATATGCAGTGTGGGTTATGGAGCATAGGTAAGCCAACATCTGGGTTCATATTAAGGAGTACTATAGCCTCATTTTGAGCAGTAATTCTCCAGTGTCTGTCCCAGGTAGATGAGGGTATCGGGATTAGCCGTAATGAAACATAGACATTGATTTCAAGAACTGCTGGCCAGGGTAATGCATGTCACCGGCTTATATCCAGAAGTCATCCTTCATGTGCATGTTTTGACTAATCCAGCAAACATATGCACATCTGATCATTTTCATAGCAGAGCCTCTGTTGATCCATATGGCAAATATTACAACTGAAAACTGTGGGTCATCAATGTATGTTATTTTGCAGCTACCAATCATGTGTATGTGACATGCACATGATAAAGCTAATGAGCTCTCTACGATATACCTTTGCACTGGTAGGTCATTCTCTGAGCCTATACATTTACCGTCGTGATAATGTATGGAGATACAGATTCATCCATCAGATGGAGCCCCTATATCAATGTTGTATTACTGGGTAGTTAGGCATTATGATAATAGGTCTGGAGGCAGCATTTCATTTCCAGTCATTTAAGCCTGCACTATAGATGTCCCATGATTGATATGTGTTGTGAATTGGGGTTGGTTGACAGAAGCGTGTAGGTCAGCCTGTGTCAACACTGTTGATTGGTTGAGTATGCAAGCCTCAGAGCTGCACAGGACAAAAGGGCACAGATTTCTGTTGATTTACAGCCGGTAGAATTTTCCGATTAATGATTCTCCATCCACTTCCAATTTGTGGTGACAAAGCAGATTGTAAACAAGTATAACGTCCTCTGTGCGTCGGGCTGTAAGAAATGCAGCCATATTTCCAGAATAACACACCGACTATTGTTTTTGGTCTTATTAATACCCTGCCTGTCCACATGCTTTATCAACTCCAATTTAATAATAGACACCATGACCTCTTTTCTGGCTTCTAAATTGGCACCACCTGACAAGTTTTCATGTTAGTCTAAAGAAAGACAAAACAATTTAAAGGACAATCTAGGGATGGTATTTGGTGAACTGAAAGGTGAACGCAATGCTGGCTGGGCTCATGGCACCTTGCACATATTGGTTTTAGCTCAGCTGACGTTGTCAGTCAGCTGAGCTTACCTTATGGTCCTTTATTGTCGGCATCATCAGTGGCAGCGTCCGTCTGCCCACGATTCACATTTTCAACTTCTTCTGAACAACTGTCAGCTGGATTCGCTTGAAATTTGGTGGGGATGTACCTTGTGTGGGTCTCTACAAATTTGTTAAAATGGACATGGTCCAGTGATTATTGGATTTTTTTATATATTATTTTTGGTTCATTTTTTGGCAAAATCTTAAAAATCTTCCCTTCTGAAATCATTGCGCCGCCAATTGACTCCTTTCACTGAACCAGCAAAGCATAGAATGTTCTCACCTCCAGCTGACTGGAGAGGGCAGCGTGGGGGCGGACGCTTGTGGGCATAGGTTAATGCATGGTAAAAGTACCAAGCTTCAATATAAATTTGAGGTCAATTATAGCAACATGAACATTAATTGTGAAACTTTTTGATTGGTATGCTGGTCAATATCAGTAATGTACCAGGCATTTTTAATTTGAATATGTTAGAAACTTTTTGCAGGCAAAATTATTGAGACCCTCATACAATATCTGTGTGCTGACCACTACACATGCACAGGTGTCAGTTGGTTTCTGACACCTGTGGGTTAATCACCAGAGTAGTTTGTGAAACCTTTAAACTGAGTACATTTTGGCAGCATGTGCTCATGATGCCACAGCATATGGATATTACCATTCATACAAGTACAGTAATCCCTCCTTTGAAAGACCACTCTTTAGGGAGACCACCTCTTTGAGAGACCACAGTTGTCAGGTCTTTCTGTAGTACTTTTCGTGTTATTTATACCTCCTTTGAGGGATCACTGCTTTATGTGACCGCCTTTTGGGTGGCACTAGGGGCGGTCTCTCAAAGGAGGGACTACTGTATGGTGTTTAAAGGGCAAAACACTATTGTGTCAATTAAGGCAGACACTTCGCTGATTATAGGCAAGCTTTACTGCCCTAAAATAGTTCAACATTTTATGAAAGATTCCATTAACAGTTTAGAGGCCATTTTCCTTCCATACTTAAACTTGTTCATCGAAGATATTCATGTTATTTTTACCCTGTAAACCTTGCTCTCTGGAGAGTGCCCATGTTAAAACTATACAATCAAGCAGTCTTACCCCAGCAAAGGGACTTTCTCTGGGCAGTGGAGGGGAGAAAATCACTGGGCACAGTGGTCCACCTATGGGCGAAAGTCCTGAATTGCTTCAAAAATTGGTAAAAACTCTTCTGGGGAACCGTAGATCTTTAAAAGTTGTTCAACAGATGGTGCTGTGATTTTTTTCTATTTTCTAAAATGAAATTGTGTGTGTTTTTGCTTTTTTCGACGTCTCCAAAATTATCACTTAGCAAACCAAGCTGCTCACTAGCTTATGATATTCCAGATCTCTGATTTTTAATGAATTTTTCAGTTTGGGTGCTTGTTGGTCAATGCACACAGTTAATGTGTGCATTTTAACCAACTAGTACCCAAACTGAAAAATTGCCGTTGACTACAATTTAATGCAAGTCAATGGGGATTGCCATCATAAGTCACAATTTTGACTTCTTATCCAAAATGATAAACCAGATTCACTTCAAACTTGGTGGGGGTTTGCCTTGGGTGGCTTTTTACCAGTTGGTCAATTGGTCATGATCCAATGATTTTTTTAATTTTTAAGATTTCATTGTTGTTGCAAAATCTTAAAAAAAATCTTCTTTTCCAAAACCACAGAGCCCATTGCTTCAAAATTGGATAGGGGCACTTCTGGGAACCCCTAGATCTTAATATGTTTACCAGCTATATGGTGCTGTGTTTTTTTTTTTTCAATTTCTTCATCATGTTTATACAAATGTTTCTGTGTTTATGCTATTTTTGCTTTCTTTAAAACCATCCCTTAGATTATTCGAAAATGTGCTAGAAATATAGCTTATGGAAGGGTCAAACTAAAATATTCACTAGTTGATGATAATTCTGGATCTCTGATTTTTAACAAAGTTTTCAATTTGGGTGCTTACCAGTTAATTCTTATATTCCATTGATAACAATGCAAGTCAGTGGGGATTGCATTGGTAAGTCACATTTTATTTTTCACTTGTCCAAGACAGTAAACTAGATTCACTTCAAATTTGGTGGGGATGTACCTGGGATGGGTCTTGACCAATCTAGTTCACATAGTCATGCTGCAGATGAGTGATTTTTGGAATTCTTATGATTTTTTTTTTTTTGATCATTTTTGGCAAAAATTTAAAAATATTGTCCAAAGCTGCCAAGCCAATTGCTTTGAAATTGCATAGGGACCCCACTGGGGACCTCTATACCTTAATTTGTCCAACAGATGGCACTGTGATATATGTTTCACTTGTTTCAGAATCTTTTACTGTTTTCACTTTTCTTGACTTGATCTCTGTCAAATTTGTAAACTACATGGTGGTGCTGTCATGTTCTGATTATTAACAAATTAAAATTTTTTTGAAAAATTGGTCAGGGGATATGTTTGTGCTAGGAACAGTGATGATGGGCTGTAAACAAAGGTGACCTTGATACCATTCTGAAGTTCGCCGGACCACTTAAGTCTTTGTATGTAAGGTCAGCTGCGTACAGGACTGTCACAGCCCCCCCCCCCTCTTTTTTTTTTTTTTTGAATTGGATACTGCAAAATTATTCTCAATACATGTGTAGGTGATGGAAATTATGATTTTTTCATGCATTTCATTTTGAAATAACAACAGTGGGTGCACTGATAGGTTGAAGTATAGCTCGTTGTCTGATCTTAACTACTTACAAAATTGTCTTTTCTTTATTTATTATTTGAGAAAACATTTCAGGCCAAATTTATAATAATCATTTTAACCATTGTATAGTATTTCCTGGAAAAATCCTGTATGTATAATTCAGGCCAAATTTGTGTTAATCATTTGTTGATCACTATAACAGTATATTACTGAAAATTATGCATTCATTGCCGAACAGGTCATCACAGCTGCAAATATTGATTAAATATCCAATAACAGATGCTGAAGACAGTAGATACATTGACCCAATGGATTTGACAGGTTGAGTTTCAGATGGACAGATTTTGCTACGATGGATAATTGGTGAATATTAGAGACACAGTGCAAATTACAAGATTGGGACTTGCAAATAAGTCCATTGTGCAATGAAAAGCTCAGGTCATTAACTGGATGTAGAGAATTGTCAAGAATGCGATCTATTTGGCTGAGGTACTATGCTCACCTAAAGATATTTAATGGTACTACTCACCTAATGTTAGAGCATTCATTTGTAAATTGGTAATTTGTTCAACTCTTTACCCCCTTAAACAACCAAAACTGACTGGATGTCAAATTTCAGGGTTTTTTTAAAAAATTTTTTCCTCAATTTCATGAAAAACAGACTGAATGAAAAGTTAAGAACAGACTCATCAAACTTAGTGATGCCCTAGGTCGATAGCTCTTTCTTGACATGACTTGGGCTCTAATGGTTTTCCTTCATGTGGGTAAAATCTGTTGATTCAGTTTTATTACGCTTGGCACATAAAGTGCCAGAGGGTATTGTCATCCCCTTCATCCTCCGTCCGCCTGTACAAACAAACGTGTGAATGTAATTCAACATTCAAGGAATACATGGAACAACACCACAAACATGTTATCCCAGGAGATTTAAGTATTATAAAAAAAACAAGAAAATTAGACAGTTTGTTGCAAAGAGGACCAAACCATAAAGAAAGACATAGCATCAACTTTAGGAAAGCAAGTAGAGAAATCAACAAAGGATTAAATAACTTCATTGAAAAAAAGTATCAAGAAAAGAATCTGCAAGGAAGTATTTAGTGAGTGGAAAATCAGAATTATGGAGAAAGTTGATGAAAAAATCAAGTTCTTGAGAAATGGACCTCTTCAAAAATGGAGACAAACAAAACAAGTGCTTCTAGATAATAACTGCAGCAAAGAATTACTTGATCTACATAACAAATTTGTCATAACACTTATTGACAAGGCAAGTAATAACATTGCAATTACTTGTGATACATACTATATCAACAACATTCTGCAAGAATTAAATACTGAAACTTATCAGCAAGCAGAATCTGCTGAAGAAATTATTGACGAACAAGTAGACAAGAGCAAAGTTTTGAAATGTGTTATACCACATGAACACAGGAAATTACCGGTCATCTATGCAAGGCTGTCCAACTGGAGCATTGTAGCAAAATTTTGTTACAAAGGTTTTCAAATTTGCTACAGAGTTTCCCTAAAATAAGTGTCTCGTATGCACAGAAGAGGAAAAAATGCTACAAGGAAAGAAAATTTTGCTACAGAGATTTTCAGCTGGACAGCGCTGCTATGCAATTGTCAAAATTCATAACAAACCTGTCAAATTTAGTTATATTATCGCAGCAAAGAAATGTGTTTCAAAACAAGTTGCTAAGACACTAACTAAAGTTCTGAAACTTGTCCAAAAAATCCATGCTAATTATTTTGAAAGAGTTCATACATACACAAGAGTGAATAGGATTTGTATTACTGCAAGTATCATGGATATCTTATAGGACATAGATGAGATCAATAAGAAGGAAGGTGCCAAATCTATTCAAACCTTTGATTTTTCAACATTGCATACAAAGATCGACTTAACAGACCTGAAAGAAGTGTTAATTTCAATGTTGGACAAGGCATTCAAAGGAGGAACATGTCAATACATTAAAGTTTCCAACACTGGTGCAAGATTTGACAAACGAAAGGACAAAAGAAAGTGTTACACCAAAGAAGAATGTTCTGATTTAATAAAGTATATTATCAACAATGCATACTTTAGCTTTGGTAATGAAGTATTTCGACAAATAGTTGGAATACCCATGGGAACTGATCCAGCTCCTTATATTGCCAATTCATATCTACATTATTACGAACCCAAACGGATGGAAGAATTGGCAAAAACAAACTACAGCGCTGCTAGAAGATTCTATTCACATACTAGAAGATTCATCAATGATCTCTTAACTACAAGGATGAGATCAAGAAACATTGGGAGCAAATGTACCCAAGAGAACTCATTTTGAATAAAGAAAATGAGAGTGACAATAAGGCAACGTTTCTTGATCTTGAAACAGGGATTGACAACAAAGAGTATGTGCCAAAGATTTTTGACAAACGAGAACAATTCAAATTTGACATAGTTTCATATCCTGATATCACTGGAAACATTCCAGACAACCCAGCTTATGGTATGGTCATTGGACAGGTTTTAGGGATCAATTAGCTGAAACACATCACAAATAAGTGAATTTGTATGGAGAATGAGAATATTAATGAAAAAACTATGCCACAAAACCTATGACACCAAAAAGCTATATAAAACTCTGTAAAAGTGTTTCCATAGATATGGAACAACACTGAAAAAATACAACACTCATTCCAAGACACTAATAGATTATATTAATCTATAGATTTAGGTAGGGCTAACGCAGAAGTGGTTGTAGGGCAATAGTTCGTATACCATAAAGTTAACTTAAATCCACCAAGAGATTTTCTCTAGTTTGTCTACAGTCAGAAACCATCTTTCATTGTCAGGGCTTCCTATTTCATCACTTGGGTGTAGAGGTGACTATTGTCAATTACCTTATATACTCACTTCACGATCATTGTTAGTACATAAATGTAACATACTAGAGATGTCCGTTGGTCTGGTCAACATTACAGCGATATCTCAAAAAATATTCACCGTAGCTATACCAAATTTTTGTCACAGAAGGACTTTATGAGGGACCAGGTTCCCATTGAAAACCAGCTTCCTCTTATTCTTTTAAAATTTTTTTGAAACTTTTAATGTATGTATTTGAAGGCCATCTGAGTGGCATCAACCCTGACAATGTTACCAAGATATCTGAAAAAAATTGACTGCAGCTTTACCAAATTTTTGTCTGAAATGTATCTTAATGATGGACCAGGTTCCTATTTAAAACCAGCTTCTGCTGATGATTTTTTACCTTTTTATGAAACTTTGTATTAATTTGAAAGCGGTCTGAGTGGCATCAACCCTGACGACATTACCGCGATATCTAAAAAAATATTGACTACAGCTTTACCAAATTTTTATCAGAGATGTATCTCACGATGGACCAGACTTTTATTTAAAACCAGCTTCCTCTGTCAGATTATTTTTAAACTATGATGAAACTTTTAATGCAGTTATTTGAAGGTCGTCTGAGTGGCATCAACCCTGACGACCTTACCGCCATATCTCAAAATTAAAATAATGACTAGCTTTACCAAATTTTTGTCAGAGATGCATCTTATGATGGACCAGGTTTGTACTTAAAACCAGCTTCCTCTTTGTATGTATTAACTTTTTATGAAACTTTTAAAGTATTTATCTTCAAGGCCGTCTGAGTGGTGCACACGGGGATGACGTTACCATAATATCTCAAAAAGAATCCAACGCAGCTTCACCAAATTTTGTTTGGAGGTGCACATTATAGTGGAACACATTCCTATTGAAAACTAGCTTCCTCTTATTGTTTTTAAACTTGTTACGAAGCTTTTGAAGTATTTATTTGATGGCAGTCTGAGTAGCAGCGCAATGGTGTCTGTCACCAGAACTTACCCCCAAAACACATCCAAATGTGCTCTTTAATTTCATAGACAACAAAATATGGAAATTGTGTGTAAATTATTCCACTGCGAAGTCTAAAAAAAAAAAAAATTCAGAATTGAGGAAAAAAAATTGTGGGTGCCAAAGTTAATCTGTTCTCTGAACGCAATTTTTTTTTTACATGCTCTAGCCAGAAAGGGTTTAATGATTAAGTGGGGTGACCTATTGCTGTGTGTCATATAGTCCCTGTTGATTACCATGTAGAGCTTGAATGTTGCTCTGAGAATTGAGAGTTGTGTCATATGAGTAGGTCTTGGGGGACTCTGTAGTTCGACCTGTGTCTGTGTTTGGTGTGCAACTTGCCTTTTTTTGGGTCCATTGGCAGCAGGAGTGACAACTGTTCTCATCTCGGTTATCATTCAGGTTGAGTATTCATGGTATGGACCACAAGGCGGTGTGTACAAGACACAGTAATTACGTGTGCCTTGTTCTTTCAAATTTTACCACAATGTGAGCATGGAAACAAATCATCATGGGCATTGTAGGGTTTCAGCAGAGAATCAGAAAGAGACGTTGTATATTCAAGGCTATCGCGGTGAATGGAGCGTGGTGATTCTGAAAATGCATTAAGTGGAATGAACTTACACAACTGTTGGGACAATTTTCCCGTTTTGACCATGGAACCGCTAGGTCTGCAACCAGTGACCTAAGGTATCTTTCAGCCGACAAAAATGGGAAGTCATGTGTACACATATCCACTACATCACATCCCAATCTTATGAAAAAAGTATTCGATGGGTGCTTTTATGTGAAGATGCCATGATTGACACACTTGGCTGAAAGTCCAGTACTAATATAATTATTTATAAATGCGAAATGCTGTATATTGTATTGATTTTCAATTTAGGACCATGGAGATGAAATGTCTGGGGGCATATTTGTATGTACCTGAGGAAAGGGCAAGTTCCATGTAGAATCCATTAATGGTAACATATTATTAACTCCTTGAGGGCCAATCATGTCTTAAATTGATCTACTAAAGTGACACTAGTCTGAATTGTCATTAGGATCTCAGATTCGTATTCCTCATAAAAAGACATTTCATTCAAGTACCAGCATGCCTCTGGTTCAAGAGAAAAACTGTTGACTCTGTCCAAAATTTGGCACGGAAAGAGTTAATAACTCAGGCAGCTATCCCTGATGTTACACTGCCAGAACTTTCGGGCAGAAAGACATTTTTCATTTTTTTAGACGTCGATGGTTTAACGAGGTCACCCTGCAAAGGAGAATTGAGAAAAAAGAGGTACAGAGTAATGTTAAGAAAGAAAACAATGGAGAGAAGACAGGAAATACAGGCCAACCTCTTTACAGTGACATCCATTAGAACGGAATATTCATATTCTGATACAAAAATGCATGGGAACAAATTGTTTCATATGTACACGGATTATTCCTTTGGAGGGTGGTAAAAGATATGTCGCTTAAGAAACAAATATTTAACACTTGAGGAACCATGGAACAAGTAATGTATCCCCATGTTACATATCTGGTACACCATCTACTTTTGAGGTTAAGTGTTGAAAAAGTGGTTGCCATGGTAATAGGGCATATGATGGAATATTCAGGTTCTGATTCTGTCATTCAAATAAACAGCTGGATTACCTTCCTAAATGTACTTACTGTTCCGTAAACCAACAGAGGCAATACCTGACAATCATGCATAAGCCTGATATAAACTTCCAGTTGATGGATTCAAGAAAACTGTGAGAATCAATGACAGTGCGATACTAGAGCTTCTGTCAGACACACAGAGAATCTTACAGAACTGAGAGTCACTTGCTATTTTTCTGTCACGAGGGATCTTTATTGCGGTCACTTGTGACTTTTCCCACCAACAACCGTCCCAAGGGAGAGAAAGACAGTAACTTTCTTGCCAGCCGTGTAAGAATTTGTTTATTTTGTGCTCAGTTGGGTATTCATTGCAAAAAAAAATATGGTCTAGGGCTACTTTCAATGCCGCCCTGGTACACCATGTTTGTTTCTTTTATCGTAGTTATTCCAAGTCATGTGTGACTTTTTAATCAAACATTGTTCCCACACATTTGATTTTGTTTGTATGTTAAGGTAGCGGCCACATTTCGACTACAGCGGCAATATGGTGACTCATCATAAAATGACTTTTTTCCATTTTCATGAAGCCCATTATCTAAACTTTGTGCTCACCAAAATTGACTTTAAAAAAATAAATATTTATAGGAGAAAAATGAAGAAAAACATCACTAAGTTTGGGCTGTCAATTACACGTGCTTGGTCTGTTTGTTGAATTATGTTAATTAATCGCCAAGTTTAGATAGCACTCGGCCGCCGCCTCTGGCCCTGACAACGCGGAAATGCGGTGGACTATGACTAATGAGACAATGGGGCATCGCTTGAGTGAATTGACACTGCCACATGATATGATGACGAAAAGATGTTACTTCAACCCTTCCTGTATCGACCGAGAAATTCTCTGTTCTTTTTGTTTATCTTATGGTCTATGATTGAAATAAAATAACTCTTGATGACCGGTTTTGACGATCGCCCTTTGTCAAAATGGCGGCTCGATCGACGGGCACGGAAGATTACAGCAAAGGCGGCCGAACGGAGGATTGCCCGAAAATCAGCATTCATCATGCAATAATAATACTATGAGCATTAAAATAATAAAAGTTTGCTGGTGTTCTGATCAGTTTGTTACGTGATGAGTAAACACAATTGGTGATCGGTGAATTTCAGTACATGCAATGCTGCACGCAAGTTCCTGTAATGATATATCCTTTCATCTCAGGCGGCACTTCGTTGTCTGCGTGGTTCGTGTGTTGACATTCCAGGAAAACATTGCAGTGGTGGTCAAAACCTTACAATGGACACTTGTCGCAAATTATGTTGAAACTAATGGGTTCCCGGCATTTGTAAGACATTTCTTTGAAACTTTTGACTGGGGTGGAGTCTGTGTGTTCAGCAATAATACGACTCTACCCTCAGAAAGCAACCTCATAGGTGGATTACCGGCCCCTGATACTTTCGTCAATCAGTATAATAAAACAGTGCGGGCATTGACCTTACTTTCTTAGTCGTCTCATATACTGTACACAGAAACCGTATAGTCCCTAGTCACTGCTTCCAGACTTAGAGAGTCAAGTAGGAAAGAATTATGTCAAAAACAAAGAGAGAATCAAAAGCAGGACGACGCCAGCGTCCGATTGCCGAGAGTGTAACAGTATCGGAGAGAGAGAGCTTGCGAACCAGATAACACAACTCGGGCAAGCTTTATTCTTTGTTTCCTTTTCAAGTATATAAATAACTGAATATTATCATCATGCTTTAAGCCTATAGAATACCAATCATTTAAATTATTTATTGCTTGGACATTTTCATTAACCCAAATAAAACGTAGGTTTCGGGGGTATTGAGTGAGCAATAAGAACGTATAATTTACCAAAATCAGAACATGCCAGCTGAGTGAACTTCTCCGTAAAACAAACATTTGAAATACACGAGGTCTTCACTTACAGCCGCCATATTTAAACACAGGTTGTTAGGGTCAAGGTTATCACACGTCAGGTCACGTGATTAATCCACTTACAATTCCCGTTTGAAGTCAGGCAGCCGCATGGGAAACCAGCCAGGTAAAACCAACAGCGTGGCTGCCTTTGGAATCTTTGAGTTTTAAAACATGCTTTTTAACACAGAAAACATCAATACGTTTTACGAGCAATACATCAAATGTGAGGTTTGCATGTGTACCATGTGTACTACAAAGTTGAGCCGGAGAAAACAAACCGTATTCCCGCTACAGACAATCATGTACGAAAACGGGCCATTCTACCTTTCATTGCGATTTACTCAGAAAACAATTTTCGCAAGATCAATCAATTTTGTAATCAACATTTTAAAAAAAACAGTAGGTTTATCCTATCGAAATGAACAGATTTTGGAAGGTAAATACCTAAGCTAGGAACCGTATCTGGGATTTTCCGTTCTAACTATTCCTTCCGTGACTTTTGAAGCGCTAAAAGTGACAGAATTGTAAGACTTTATGATGGCGATGAAAGAATTCAACAACATTTTCAATATTCATTCATTTCATGAACGGTAAGAACGGTTCCTGTGTATTGGTCAGTACTTAAATCCTGCATAGTTTTTAGACTTAATTGTCGAATATTTTTCCAGTAGGCGCTGCAAAAAGTGCTATCTGATACCCCCTAGGAAAATTACTCAGGACACCATCAAAACTCGTCACATTTATACAAAACCTGGTTCTTTCAAATCTAGACATCTGTACCATTAAAATAAGGTATAGTTTTCCGGGTGAAATGGCAAAAACGAATAAGTTATAAGGGGTTAAAGTCGCTAATTCTATACGCGCGGTCGAAATATGGCCGCTACCTTAAGGTAGGGCTAAAGTATGAATACACGAAGTCTTAGGGTCAAACCAAGTGTCAATTAAAAGTAAGCATAGTGCCTGTACTCAATGATCTGTGCAGATAAATGAAATAGAAGTCCAGCAATCAACATTGTACATTTTGTTGAGAACCAGAGTGATTTGGCCTTCGTATGCACAAGGTTTATGGACTGGTGCTTGAAGCATGCATTACATATTTATACGCCATGTATTACGGGTCCCGGTTGGTGACGTCAGTTTGCGTTGCTTTTCTGCTATATTGGACATATTTAGACGGCAATAAAAAAGTTCTGCCACAAAAAGGTATTGCATTTGAATGTACAAAGGATTTTTCAAGCCCATATTTATAAAACAATATTAATGTATTTAATACAGATATGCCAGAAAATGTATAATCACCGTGTGAATGGGGGGGGGGGGGGGGTAGGTTAACAGAGAAATGTATATGTATAGGCTTTTTAATTCTGTAGTGCACCCTTAATGCATTATGTCACTTACGCAGGTGCATCACAATTTGGTTGTAACAATGTTTAGGTCATGTGAGTTACAGTAGTCCCTCTTTTGAGATACCGCCCCTAGTGCCACCCAAAGGGCGGTCACATAAAGCAGGTGGTCCCTGAAAGGAGGTATAAAGAACATGAAAAGTACTACTAAAAGACCTGACAAGTTTGGTCTCTCAAAGGAAGTGATCTCCCAAAGGAGTGTTCTTTCAAAGGAGGGACTATTGTACAATTTTTGAGCTTCACCCTGGTAAATGATAATTCACCGTCAAACAGAATAAATGCACTTTAATATACTTTGTTGTTTTGATGGGATTTTAAGTGTTACAATGACAAATTCACTGGAATGGCGTAATCATCTGACAAAAATGTGGTTATTGTAAAAGGCTGAATTAAAAGTATGCTTCTAAACTATACTTATAGAGAGCCTAATTATGCTCCTGTATGACCAAATGGCTTCATTATATATGATAAGTATGTGCAGTAGATTTTTAGGGATGTTCTCTTCGCTATCTGTAGCTTCAGAGCAGTGTTGCATTCTTTCAATTTTGAAATAAATGGTCCTGACATTAGCAATATTCCTGATGCAGTGGTGGTACAGTGCAAGAAAGAAGTGGGCAACAAGGCATGGAATGATGCAGTGTACATATGGAGATCTATGTTTTAGCGTGGGAAGATATGGAATCTGGTTGTATGGCAACTTGAGGCCCATATCCAGCATAACGATTGATCTTGTTTTACTTAAGTGAAGGAAATTAATCCAGATAATCTGGTGTGGAGACAGTGTGAGAGGGATTGATATCGGCCTTGCCTACTCCCCAATCACCTTTGGAATAAAACATGTTTAAACCATTAAAGACAGTAGGCTATAATGGGCCGGTTTAATCACCGGGTGCCTGTGGTTGTAAAAAGCAAAGAGATTCAAAGTGCTGCATGACATGGTGTCACAACCTGTTGTAGGTTCTTAACAGGTCGACACCTTGAGTCGTGCCCAGTCAGAAGAGTTGAGAAACTAGCCCCTCCCTAGAGGGCACCACTTGCAGCAGGTCATATCACAAGTGGTGCCATCTGTTGTCAGTCTGACATGTTCTGTTTAATTCAGCAGGCAAGTTCCATTCATATGAAAAAGGACAATAAATGAAGGATGACATTTTAGATCTGTCGATGTATATCCATAGGAATACATATTCATCAAATATTGAATAAAGTTGGTTACAGATACACTTTTGGTACTAAACTTTGTATATACAGTATGTGAGCATTCCAGTCGTGCACCTAAATTTGCCATGTACAAGAAGGATGAGATTTGTGGAACGTAGCATAGATACACCAGCAAGGCCCAGGGGATATGACCTTGGGGGAGTGGGGTGTGAATGGGGTACCTTAAATATTGGATTTTTGTCTTAGTGTTGATTCGCTGGATGTTTGGTGCTGAGTATAAACACTAGTTTTCAGCGTTGCAGTAACAAAAGTGGCAAGTTATGGTGGATTTATTATGTAATATCGACAGGTGCACATTTCTGAAACTTCTACTGGTTCAGCACATAAAGATGGCCTCGGTGACTGACTGAGACCCATTTAGAAGATTGATGGGATGAGTTGCCTGGTCAAGCGTGATCTTGGTAAAATATCCAAAATGTTACAGGTTGATTGAATGAGTTCAAGTTGCCAGTGTACATGTATAAAACAGTGAGGTCACAAAGTGTCAAGAGGCCTAAGGGCCAAGGCTGTCCAGCAAAGAATATACATGTATGGCCAAAAATTGGGAAGCTAATTTGGTTTGGTACAGTTTGATCTTTCTGCCCCTTAAAACCTATATCGAAAAGATAAAAAAAAAAAAAAAAAAAAAAAATGGAGTTTGCTTTGCTTGGAAAGTGGTGGTATCAACTGCTATAAATCACTGCTGCTTGATAAATTTGATACACATAGAAATATACGCGATGCACCATTCTGTATTGGAAGACCTGCTTCAGATGTAAAAGCAATAAAGATCAAACATTCAGGGAGCCTGTTTCAACCCAAGCAGGTTAGTGTGAAAGAGAGGTTGCCTTGTGTAGGCGATGGAATAGTGCCAATGCATCGATCCTATGGTACAGACACAGATATGCAAGTATGTTTATGTTGTCCTTGGCAGGGTCAATGATTTTCCGTTTTTTTTTCCAAAACCAAAGCGGAATTGTGCAATTTTTTCATCCTTGAAACGGAATTTGATATTTTTTCTTACATGAATTATATATAAATATATAGCAGAGAAACGTAATTTGAAAAAATTTTTGTGGATGAAGCGGAAACTCCTATTTTTTTGGAACTGAAAATCATTGGCCCTACCTTGGAGTTAAAGCTTTTTACCTGTAAGAGATGTTGGGCAGCATTACAGAAAAGAAAATCTACTGTGAAGCCATATTGGTTTGAACATATCTTATTTCAACAAGATACCCTTGGGAAACAGGGCAAAGCCCCGTATTGATCCCTCTTGCGACAGAAAAATTGAGATGTTGCATGACAATTAAGACAAGGAGGAGCCATTTAAACACAGGAGTAAATGTCTGCGACTCCAGGTGGAGCAGCCGAGTTGGTGGCTGGGGATCTAGTTGTGTTCCAGGAGGTTCAGGCCATACTGCTGTAGTATTTTCTTTCAACTAACTGGTTATCTCTGATGTAAAAAACACATCCACGGGTACATGAACAATGAGTTATGTTAGCTTCCTCAAGGCGGGGTTTCAGCATGGGTTTGTTTTTGTTTTTTTTGTTACCTCAGCTGACTTGTCAGTCAGCTGAGGTTTTTTGAGGGTCCGTCCGTCCGTCCGTCCGTCCGTCGTCCGTCCGTCCGTCCGGCGTCCACAATTCACATTTTTGACTTCTTCTCAAAAACCATCAGCCAGATTCACTTTAAACTTGGTGGAGATGTGCCTTGGGTGGGTCTCTACCAAGTTTGTTCAATTGGTCACAGTCCAGTGATTTTTGGATTTTTAATGAATTTTTTTGTTCTTTTTTGGGTAAATCTTAAAAAATCTTCTTCTCCGAAACCGCTTACCCAATTGCTTTGATATCACACAGGAACACTCCCTGGGACTCCTAGTTCTTAATTTGTTCATCAGGTGGCGCTGCAATTTTCTCCTAATTCTTTATGAATTTTTGTGTGTTATAGCTATTTTCGACTTCTTCTCCAGAACCATCACTCAGATTAAGCTGAAACATGGTGGATATGTTCCTTGTAGAAGGGTCAAACAAAGTTGTTCACTATGTGGGAATGCTGCGGATTCCTGATTTTTAACGATTTTTTCAATTCTGGTACTTGTCGGTCAATGCAGCTTTCCTATTGATTACTATGGAAGTCATGCTAATGCCAATTCACATTTTCGACTTCTTCTCCAAAACCGTCATCCAGATTGACTTCAAACTTGGTGGGGATACACCTTGAGTGGATCTCTACCAAGTTGTTCAAATGGTCACGCTCCATTGATTTTTATATATTTTTTTAATGCACCTTTACTATTGATTACCATGTAAGTCAATGGGCATTCTAATGCTAATTTACATTTTCGACTTCTTCCCCAAAACCATCATCCAGATTTGCTTCAAACTTGGTGGCAATGTACCTTGGGTGGGTGTCTACCAGATTTGTTCCAATGGTCATGTTCCAATGAATTTGGATTTTTTTATGATTTTTTTTCAAAAATCTTTACAAAAGTTTTAATAGGAAAGTTTAACATGGGAATTTCTTGTAATGGTCATAACTTGAATAATATTGACCAGATTTACTTCAAACTTGGTGGGGATGTGCCTTGGGTGGATCTCTATCAAGTGTGCTCAAATGGTCATGCTCTATTGATTTTTGGATTTTTTATGAATTTGTTTGTTCTTTTTTGGGGCAAACCTTCAAAATTCTTCTCCTCTGAAACCGCTCACCCAATTGCTTTGATATCGTTCATAGACACTCCCGGGGACACCTAGTTCCCAATTTGTTCACCAGGTGGCGCTGCAATTTTTTTAATGAATTTTTTGTATGGTTTTGCTATTTTTCACTTGTTTTCAGAACTGTCCCTCAGATTAAGCTGAAATGTGATGGATATGTTGTTGTGGAAGGGTCAAACAGTTGTTTAGTAGGTGGCACTGCTTTGGATTCCTTATTTTTAAGGATTTTCAATTACGGTACTTACCAGTCAGTGGAGCTTTCCTATTGATTACTATGTAAGTCAATGGCCATTCTAATGCTAATTCACAGGACAACTGACACGAAATTTACTGTTTATTTGATAACTTGAGATCTGTTTTGAGTTAGCTACACATGTTAATTATTCTGTATGAAGGTCATGCTGAGACAGTACATGAATGACCTTGACCTGGTTTGTGGGGTCACAGTGCAACATACATGAATTTTACTCTTCATTATAACTTGAGAACTACTTGAACTTTGATGTTGTACGTGTAAGTGTTCGTCTATAAAGGTCAGACTTACTCAGAACATGGTGTCCTTGATCCTTTCCCAAGTTCATAGAGCTGCAAGTGTGATGAATGTCAAGATCAGCTGAGGCACGGGCTGTTAACACAGCCCTCTTGGTTTTGTTTTGTTTTGGATTTGACTGAACCTGTAAGAATTTCCACCAGCATGAAGTGAACTGTCACCACTAGGATTTTAAAATCACTAGCCAAAATTCCATTTTCTTTCTTTCTTTTTTTTGGGGGGGGGGGGGAGGGGGGCATAGAAAAGACCCATACTGACTTGAAATCAGTTTAATTTGTGCACAAAACTATAGATTTTTTTTTTTTTTTTGGGGGGGGGGGAAGCCATTTGCTGACTTTTAACAGCCATTTTGAAGTTTCAGTGGGATTTGGCTATATTGGCTACTGCCAGTGCTAACATCCAGTGTCAGACTGCTTGATTGTCTCATTTTCTCTTATGGCAACATGTGGAAAGTGGATTTTTGTCCCCTGGTGCTCAAGACATGTTGTGTGTGCTGACATGAAGCAGACCGGCTTATGAGAGCTGCCAGATGATAGTGGGGTAGTCAAGTAAAGTACACCAGAACTGGTGTCTTGTCTCCTGCCAGATTGTTGACTTGCGTGAGCCTCCTCACAACTATGTAACCAGTGTCCAGAAATCTGTGGACAGTTTGTGGTACGTCTTCAGCCAAACAGTGACCTGTTAGGCATGCAGTCATTGTACCCTACCGCAAGGGTGGGTATACTGGTTTCAACATGTCTGCGCCTTCTGTCCATCCCTTTATGGAAAAGCCTTGTCCAGGCCTTAACTCCTTTATTTTTAGTCCCCCGCCCACTTGGTGGGAGACTATAGGTTTGCACCTCGTCCGTCTGTCCTTCCGTCCGTCCTTCCGTCCATCCGAAGCTTCTCCGGGCCATATTTCCAACACCATAACACCCACAGCTACCAAATTTAATGTGTTTGTACTTCGTAGAATAGAGGTGTATCGTGTGCCATAAGTAGGTCACTAGGTCAAATATCTGGGTCACAGAATACATATGTATGAAAAATCTTGTCCGGGCCATAACTGTTTTGTCCTTTTACTTAGAGTCATGAAATGTTACACAAATGTGAAACTTAGTCTAAGAAAGTGTCATAAAGCAAAACTAGGTCACTAGGTCAAATATTTGGGTCACCACGATATGTAAATATACAGAATTTTCAGGTCCTGACTGTAATTTTTTTAACTTTTGGACCTCTTTTTATGAAATTTTACACGATAATGTACCTGGACCCAAAAGTGTGTCATGTGGGGAAATCAGGTCACTTGGTCAAATATATAGGTCACAGTATAAAATTCTGTGTAAAACCTTGCCAGCACCAAATTTCTTATACCATAATACCTACAGCTACTAACTTTGTTATGTGCATACTTCTTGGGGTGCTGGAGTGTAGCATGGCAAAAGTAGGTCACTAGGTTCAAAATCTAGGTCACAATGTGAAATCCATGTAAAAACTTGTTGGGGCCATAACATTTTTGTCCTTTTACTTAGATTGATGAAATTTTACACAAATGTGAAACTTAACATGGAAATGTGTCGTAAAGTAAAATTAGGTTACTAGGTCAAATATTTGGGTCACAGTAATACATAAATGTACAGTATTTTCATGTCCTTACTGTAATTCTTAAAAAATTTTGACTTCTTGTTATAAAATTTTACTGAGAATGTATTGTGACCTAAAAATGTGTCACGACGCAAAACTAGGTCACTAGGTCAAATATCTAGGTCACAGTGTAAAATCCATGTAAAACCTTGTCCATGCCATATTTCCCTTACCATAATACCTACAGCTACCAAATTTATTATTTTAATACTACCTGGGGAGTTGTTGTGTCACATGGCAAAAGTAGGTCACTAGGTCAAATATCTAGGTCACTGTGAAATCCATTCAAAATCTTGTCCGGGCCATAACTTTTTTGTCCTTTTACTTAGATTAATGAAATTTTACACAAATGTGAAGCTTAATCTAAGAATGTGCCATAAAGCAAAGCTATGTCACCAGGTCAAATATGTGGGTCACAGTGATTTGTAAATATTCAGTATTTTCACGTCCTGATTATAATTTTGTGTTACTTTTGACTTCTTGTAATGAAATTTTACCTGTTAATTCATTGTGACTTGAAAATGTGTTATGAGCAAAAATAGGTCACTAGGTCAGATATGTAGGTCACATTATTTCATCTAGGTCACACCCCTATATAGTAGTCCATTCAACCTCGTGGGCGACGAGCGGGGGACTATGTATTGTTCTGCAATACTCATTAACTTGTTTCATAGATAATCTTCCAACTGTCACTTGAGGTTGTGTCATGAAACAACATTGACCTTGAGGTTTATAGGAGGTCAAGGTCACAGCTGGCATCTGTAGCAAAACCCTTGTGGAGACCATAACTCTTTCATTTATAATCACATCTTCTTAAAACTTTGTATGTGCATTCTCCTTCACTGCATGGTGTCATGAGGCAACTGTGACCTTAAGCTATGTAGGTCAAGGTCACAGTGGTCATTATGTCGGTAGACATATTCTTGTGTGGCCCCGAAATCTTCCTCCAACTTCACGTGATTATTGCTTTTTACAAAAGGGTAATGTCATTGTGCTGTTGGCTATACTGGTTTCACCATGTCCGTCTGTCTGTCCATCTGTCCGTCAGTCTGTACACACCCTCACTTGAAGGTTCTTCTCAAATAAGTTGGTCATATGCTGGATTATGACCTACACCTTCCCCCAAAAGCATCTTATGAAACAAAGCCAGGTCAGTCAGTTGGCAACCATGCATACATGCATGTAGACATGCATGAAGGTAGAATTTTAATTTTCCTTCATTTGTGATTTTTTTTTTGTGAATCTTACTTAGTCAATATCCCTTCCTTCCTGTTGCATCCCATACCCTTTTGTAATAAGCAGTAATGACATACCCTTTGGTAAGAAGCAATAATCATGTTAAGTTGGGCCCATAGCAGAATCCTTGCCAGCAAAGTATCTCATGACTTACCAGCCACATTAAACTGCTAATGTGGTGGTCTCCATGTACAGACCAATGAATATCTGAGTGGCGGGTATCCAGTTCTTCGGGCGACGGCTGTTCTAGTTTCTTTCTGAAATTTGGTACACTTTGTGTACTTTTAAAAAACCAGTGCCTTTCCAGTGAATTCTGAGAGCCATATCTGGCATTATTCTCGACATGACAATATGGTCTTGACACACTTGTAATCCGTACACAAGTTGTTGTTGGAAGACGAGCTTTCTTGTTCAGGCTCTTGCTGAATTTTTATTGTCTTAGCTCACCCCATGCTATTTCCACGCAATTTAACACGTAAAGTGTTAAACCAAGTAAACTGCAAACACACGTTAAATAAAAATGAATTTTGCTTAACGGCCCCGGCTAGGATTGGAACAACACGTCAGTTGTTCTAATTATAGAATGTCTGAGTAGACGCACCAGCTGATCCCAACAGGCAGGCTCCACCAGTCTTTCCTTATTTGGAAAGACTGGTCTTTTCAAAAAGAGATATTTCTTTTCATATCAACTGGGATATGAACGTCAGACTACTGTGACACCTAAACAAATGCACATGGTTTAGGTGGTAACCATGCTAGTTGAATGCAGTATAAAAAACAGGATAATTAATGTGTTTTTCTTCAACAATTCCTGGTGAGATGCACTATCATCAAAACTGGTTGAATTGTCCCCTAAAATAAATCACTGCAGCAACATGCATTAATTAGTCAGTGAGCACACTTTGCACTGGTTTGCTGTCCCGTTGTGCATGTATCTCCCAGAACATAAAAAATCATACTGAAACAGTGAAGAACGTATATTTTACGTCTATTTCGTTGGTGACAGCAATCTTATCTTGATTACAGGTGTATTGACCTGCAGTGCATATGCATATGAACAGGTGGCTTCATGCTGCATGTACAGAGCAGTATAAGAAATTCATAATAAAATTTGGAAAATCATGTAATTTTGCTGTGTTTTAATTTTTGCCTCATTTGAATTGCATCTACACATGAATGACCAAAATGCAAAAGACGCTGAATGCATTTTTCACATGAAAATTTAAGGACATTAACAGTAGATTGAGACTTTAAGATATAACACTGTAAGCCTTGCTTTTGGGTGGCTTGGAGGTGATACCAAGCATTAAGAATAGCTAGTTATTGAGCTTTCTAGAGGAGAGAACATCACAGGCATTGCCTGAAGAAAAAAAATGAAAAGCAGGCATATAGAGAAATACTTTTGACGGGCAACTCTATTGTAAAATCAGCCACCTTGATGTTACATGTGCAGTGGATTATCTCATTTTATCAGGTTATGATAGAAATTTGAAAAATTGGTGCAAATTGTATGGTGCGTGTGGTCAGTTTACAAGCCATTGAGAAACAACTGTCTGTTTTCACCCTGTACATTTCAGCCTACAGGGTGATCTTGTAACTTATGTAGTGTTCACACTGAAAAAATTAACCTTTTTTTCTGTGGAATATTGTCCAGACATGCCATTTATATGCACCTATTCCGCCACATTCAAATAGAATTCACATCTTCATATAGGCATGCACTTTGTCTGTTTTCCAATCACTATTTAAAAAAAAAAAAAAAAAATTGAATCTTTTCTCTGAAAAAAAGTCATGTTGGTGGATATGGGTTTTTAAAATTTTTACTTAGTAATTCATTCACTTGGGTATTTCCCAGTATGTGTCTGTATACCATATCAGAATATCCACCATGTTTTACAAGGACTGATGTGTGTGCTGAAGTGACAAGACCTGTGTGGAATTAATTAATAAAAGGTGTGCATACACAATGAAAATTTTACCTGAATGTTACATGTTACTCGGTTTGAATTTTGTAACCAGAATAGAAGATTTCAATATTTTGACGGTATCATTTAAATGTGGATACAAGTTCCCCTAAAGGGTTAAAAAGATATAAACAATAAAGCCTGACCTGACCATGGTCTAAGACTTAACAGATCTCAATGAGTCCTGATATGGGAAGTATTGAAGGTGGACTAGATGTCTTTATGAATTTAAAAGTGTTTGCTCATTTCCTTTCAAATGTATCGTAACTACAAGTATTTATATAGTAAACACCCTTTGAATAATTTTGAGAGTGTGACATTAAAAGGCAAACTCTATTGTGTGGGACAAGTAAGTTTCTACATGGGACAAATAAGAATTTGAGCATATTAGAGATTAAACACGCTGCTTGTGCAAATTTTACGCCCAAAAGTGCTTTGGGACAAGTAACAGGAATCCCTCATGTCAAGCTCTGATTTTAGAAAAACATCAGTTTAAATACCCTGCATGTAAGTTTTTATCAAAATTTGGAATTGGAGAATGACATCAGTTCAAACTCCCCGTGAATTCTTTTCCGTCTAAAATAGGGATTGTAGAAAAACAGGTGAACACCATTTGAGTACAGGT
This sequence comes from Hermodice carunculata, assembly GCA_964020975.1. Taxonomy (NCBI): domain Eukaryota; kingdom Metazoa; phylum Annelida; class Polychaeta; order Eunicida; family Amphinomidae; genus Hermodice; species Hermodice carunculata. Next base: position 36,558,472 of record OZ026612.1, read on the forward strand.
TTCCATCTTTACCATATGTGCTTAATACCAACCTTCTCTCCCATTGTGCTGAAGGGTTAACTATCGTTGAAATCCTGATGACATACACAGTCTATTTTCAGAATTTTTCTGAATGCTGATTATTGCCCATAGTTATGCCACGGAGTGGCAATTGACGTGCCCACAGGCTTGTTCTTGTTGTTTTCATTTCGCCTTTCTACACAGGTGCATTTCTATCAGGTACATGCTTTTAATAAGTGTGTTGCTTGTTTTCCATCTAAATCTGATTTGAGTCCTCAGAACTGAATCTCTGACATATTGATTTTTTTTTTGCTGCTTGAGAATGGGGACGCCTACGTAGTGCTGGCTTGAAAAGCCACTGGTTTCAGCTTTGAATTGTTTATCCGTAACTACTGTGGTCTACAGCCAAATTGATATGTGTGTTGATTCATGGCAATTTGCTGTAATCAATATGCATTCGTCTTGGTATGTGCATGAAATATTCATAAGGGTTCATTTCTGTATTTATCTGTTATAGGTTCACGGTATTAAAATGATTAACACTTTGCCCCTCAAACTGGCTACATTTTACTGTCTTCTGCTTCAATGTTTCTGACTTTTTTCACCGCAAGTGAAAAGTAGTTTGACAGAGTAACATTGCGGATGAAAGCTAGCAGGATGATATACCCTGTGGCCAATGGTTTCCTTGGCATGCCCGACCCACATCAAGGAAAGTTGTTGACTCATGGTCACTCTTCATCTGAGGCGAAAGGGTTAATGATCATTAACCACCTGCTCACTCGTTTTACTCTCCCGTACCAGCTACAAATGTAAGATAAAATAAACACCTTGTGAGAGTTAATTGGCCAATAGGTAAACACAGGCTGAAATTAAGGTACAGGAAACCTAATATGACCCCAAGTGGCCTTGAAAGAAAAAATAATTATGAAAGACTTGACTTTACCGTATGATGATTTTATCTTCTAGGGAACAATGTAAAGAAAAGAGGTGAGACGATTAGTTATGAGACAAATGGGTAAACTCATCTTCAGACTACTTGTAACATCTATGTTAACAAGCACACCGTGACGTGTGGTGTATAACAGGCGTCACTAAATACGCCCTCTGTGTCTTGATCATACAACTACATGCATCGTATCATGTTGCTGAAAGGTTTTCAATATGGATATTTTTGATCACGTGTCTTACAGTGGATGCCAGAAAATCCATTGCTCTGTACAGCAGATGCTGTTATACTGTTCAGCAATACATTTTTTATAAAATGACAAGATATTGTTTCCTCTTCACAGCCAGCTATTTGAAACTTACTCATCCTGAATGCAAAATAGATAACAGGTTGCGTGATCATTCATGTAACGGAAATATAATTTGAATTACTCTACAGTTACCCTGGGATGTTTCATACGACCCCTGGATATAGGCCAAAAGGCTTTGTTTCATCAACACACACACACGTATGCACATGCATATGCGTACATACATACACACACACACACACACACACACACACACAATCAATACATTTCCAGTGACATTTCTCATCAATAGAATATCGTTTATAGTGATAATGTAGTGATCCATCAGGACTGTTCTCCTGGTAGTTCGCGTGTATTCTGATTTTCTCCACCAACAATGATCCATCATGAGTGAAAACTTGCATCAACCGTGTGTGATTTTGTTTAGTGCCTGTTCAGTATGTATACTATTAGTTAACATTTTCAGTGCCAATCACGTCTAAAGTCAACGTACTAACGTGAAACTAGTCTGAGTGATCATTAGGATCTCAGATTTGTATTCCTCATAAAAAGACCTGTAAGTACCAGTATGCCTCTAGTACCAGAGAAAAGCTGTTGACTTAATCCAAAATTTGGCAGTTGCAGAGTTAATTGTTGTCACTCAAGTGAGAGTGACTATTTTAAAGCAGACTTGTTACTTTAAAATGAAGACCTACATATTCATGTGCTGTTGGGCACGTGTACATGCATGGAGACTATACACTAATGTTGTGTAGCCTCCTTGAAACATGTAAATGAGCTGAAATTAGAACTGCACATTTGGAATATTGATGACAATTTGACATTTGTTGTAAAAGTACAACTAACATGAATTTTCATTCAATGTTTATAATATATATATAATCAAGTGAATACAATACAGATATAGACCAAAAGTTTTTAAAACTTTTGGTGGATTCCTCATGTGGTTTTTATTGATAAACATACAGACTAGAATGGAAGAAAAAGTATTTCGAGGTGGAAATGACGTGATTGGTCATTTTACAATGGGCAGTACAAGTGACCTACCATAGAATACTGTTTTTGGATTTCACACAAGTAATTGATAAATTCACTGCCAAACACAGAATGCAGCCTCACACATGGTGTAGTGAGAGTCAAGCAGTGTCGAGCCCTTGTGCTCAACATCCGGACTTTTAGTGGAATGGCAAACGCTGGCTCGGGGTGCGAGAGGTCCCAGGTTCGATACCCGGCTGAACCACAACAATGGTAACCGTGACCTGGGTCAGCATCTTTCATGGGAGTGAGTTGGGCATTTCAAGCAAAACATCCCAAGGAAATGTTGTTAAGCGTCGTCAGTCTACGAAGCAAAGGGTTCAAGTTGCATCTCTCATTGGCCAGCAAAATCAGCTAGCAGAACAAACACTGCTTGTGTAGTGTCTGATAAGCAGTATACTTAGCGTGGGCTCCCAAACAATGAGTACAAGAAACTGGGAGTGCCTTGACCATTGTTGATGGTTTGCCCTTTGCCTGCTTGGGCCAAGACTGAGTGGCCAGCTCTCTGTGTCACATGGCCAGTACTGAAATGAATTGAATTGAATTGAATTGAATTGAATTGAATTGAATTGAATTGAATTGAATTGAATTGAATTGAATTGAATTGAATTGAATTGAATTGAATTGAATTGAATTGAATTGAATTGAATTGAATTGAATTGAATTGAATTGAATTGAATTGAATTGAATTGAATTGAATTGAATTGAATTGAATTAACATTCAAATATACACAGTATACATTGGGGATAGAAACTCTGGTGAGCTTACAATATCCCCGTCCATATGTAAATCTATATAATTATAGTATATACCAGATGGCATTTTACACATCAAAGATCATTAAGAATACAATCAGTCAATTAGTTGTATTAAGAAGCAACATAAATTTCAACTTCTTTTTAAATGAAGACAAACAAGGTACCTTTCTCCAATCTTGAGGAATATTATTCGAAACTATTGGACCATGGTACTTGATTCCAAACTTACAAACATTTGTTCGGTATCTAGGGATATATAGATCTTCGCTGTACCGGGTAGAATAATAATGAACATCAAAATTAAAATGAAAAAAATTCTTGAAGATATTTGGCATCAGGTTATGAATCGCCTTATAAACAAAGATAGAAGTCATGTAGATATTACTTTGTTCAAATTTTAATATCTTGAGGCTTGAAAAAATAGGATCTGTGTGGGCGTTATAAGTAGAAAAATTGATTATTCACACTAATTTCTTCTGAAGTACAACAATTTGATTTAGGCTTGTGACATAAGTAGAAGCCCAGGATGTATTGCAGTAGATAAAGTAAGGATATGCCAAACTATAATACATCTGAGACAGTATATTTTTCCCAAAATTTTCATCTTAATTTTTTGAAAATACCTACAATTTTGCTCAGTTTATTAGAAGTTTGTGAGATATTCAACACCAACAAATACAGTTTAACATAGGACATGCTATTATGGGTGCATGTATATGTTGTTCCTATAAAAAATTGCTTCTAATTAAAAAAAAGAATTGTATGCAAAAGGAATGGCAATTTAAGTAGTGAAGCAGATGACATTTTGAACAACGACGGGTCATATGGTGGTATTTTTTTTCCATGGGTGGTGGTAAAGAGTTAAAATAGATTGAAGTCTCCTTGGGTCGATTGTAGCTGAGAAGAACTTTCAAAGGTATTTATTTTGAAGTGTAAACAATTTAACAGCACTCCTATTTCAGGTATTGCACTGAAGCTTTAAATTTGCTCTCTTTGGACGCTGTTGTTATCATTTTTTTTCACTGCATTTTAAATTTGACAGTTTTGTGCTATCAGTGAAATAACAATTGTGTGAAAATGAAACAGCAGCAACGTAATGTTAATTTACAGTCGAAAGGTGCAAGGACACACCCATGTTGTCGCACAGGTTTGTGTTCAGGGCTAAATTATTGTCCCCTCCCTGTGAGCAAATTGAAAGTGGAGTAATCAGAGACTGTGCTGTGGTGTTGCATACGTAACCACTATCATTGGAGTTCAATTCTAGGCCCAGAACACCAGGTAATAATGGGATGGCTTGGCACGCAGAGAAAAGTTTGAGACCCCACCTGATGTACCACAGAAAATGGGAGGGCTGGTGAATGCTGGTGTAAAAATGCTCAAGTGAGGTCCATGGATGTAAATAAAACTAGAGAGCACTTTCTGAAAACCGGCCGGCAGCAGGGCCAGAATTTCGGCGAGAATCTGAGAATCCATTCTCGTAAAGATTCTCCTAAACTTGTCTTTCTTTAAAAAGAAAACTTATTGACAAAAATCCAAATAGATTCTTGCAAAATTTTGCGAAATTCTGGACCTGGACAGGAAAATGCAAGAGCTCTTTTTGTGACCAGAAGAGTCGAAGATTAGCCACTTTCTTCGGGAGATTGAGAGCCTCTGAGAAGTCAACACATCGTGTTAATACATATGGTTTTCCAGAAGCAGATACAGTGATGCCATTTGGAAGAGACAAGTCACTATGTACCGTATATATCTTAACATTTGCTTAATAAGAGCACAGTGCGCTGTGAAAAAATTTGATCCACAAAAGCTGAAAAAAATGTAGATTCTAAGTGTAATAATACATTCTACCACTTGCTTGAAAACTAGGGGATATTTTGGGGGTCCTTTCTTTGAACAAATGGGGGGAGGTGCACTTATTAGGGAGTGTGCGCTTATAAAGATGAATATGGTACAGATAAAAAAAATAAAATAATGATAATAATAGAAACCTAGCTGTATTTATGTATTTATACAGTGGCCCCTGTCCTCAGAGGCCACTCCAGTGAGAGACCACCTGCCTTGAAAAAACATCTTTTCAGGGTAATTTTACTCTTTTTTGTTTTTTTTTCATGTTATTTATATCTCCTATGAAAGACTGTCTATATTGAGAGACCATATGTTGGTCACCCTTTGATGTGGTCTTTTAAGACAGGTTTCACTGTACATGTAAACTGATAAACTGCTATATCGTCTCACACATGGGTACTTGATGGAGGGAAGACATCTTTAATAATCTTATGGTGCATGTCATTGTGTATTCACGTACATGTATGCCCTGATAATGAAGTGTCAGATGAAAACAAAAATAGATCATGTTTTCACGCACGCCACGCCATGTGTATTGGAAGTTCAAACTTGTTTTGTTGTGGATTTGACAATCTGCAAGAGGTCAGAAGTGCAAGACGAGAGGAGGCTGCTAATGATAGCCCTGTGGTGAGCTATGATGTAATACTAATGGTGGCTAATGATGCTGTTTGATCTACTTGCAGGGTGCCGCTTCAGCAAAGATGTCTGCAACAGTGACGAGGAGTGTATAGATGGTCAGTAGTCTTGCTCTTGTCTCAAGTCCCGTGCAAACACACTTCCACACACAAGCTAGCTGCGTCGTCCATTTGTCTTTTCCTGCTTCAATAAAGCATTCAGACTTCATGTCATGGTTCCCCATTTTACACACGTAGTTCGTTTACGCCCGTGAAGCCAATAATTGAGCTGTTGTGACAAGCCTCGTGTCCATTTTCTTGACAGTAGTGTGCTCTATTTTGGCCGTGTACGTGAAAAGATCGATATATGCATGGCCCCCTTAATTTCTGCCTCGTTACAACAAGGACAACTTCATCCTTTGGGGTTGGTGAAGAAAAAAGTGAATATCCCAAATTTTATCAGTACTTGCCACAGAAGTTTTGGCAACATTTGGCTGTTTTATTGTGAGGTTTGAAACCTGATCATCTGATCTCTACCATTTAAGATCATAATTTTTCTTTCAACTTCTCTGAACATATCTGTCAAAGAAATGTGGGTTTTTTTTGTATTAAAAGAGCCTCTCAAAATTTGATAGTTTTTTTTTATTGAGGTCTTAGAGAACAAAAAAAAAAAAAAGAAAATACAATACTTGATACATGGAGAAGTAGCCTCTGTAGAGGGGGTGGCCTCATTGGGGCAGTGGCCTCACAAGAAGGGGACCACTGTAATATATGTATATATGATATAGAGAATCCAGTTTAGGTGGCCCATTGAGTATAACCTTGGGATCACGAGTTGTTGGAACATAAAAATCCAACAACGAGTGGTATCCCAATGTTATCCGCAATGGGCTACCCATACTGGTTTTTCTTTCTCATAGATGTTCTAAAAGGGCAAACATGCACCAAATCAAAGTTCTATCGGAGAAACAAGTTTGAAAATGATGCCATTTTAAAAGTGTGAGGAGTCATTATTTTATCAAATGCACCAAGTCCTCTCATTGGTTTGTCTACTTCTTGAAACCAATGAGTGACAAATCAAATGAAAGATTTCAATCAAAACCTTATCCTTGATACCGTGCAGGATAACCCATTCAGGATAAGCTTCAGACATAGGAGAAAGAATACACATACATTATTTAAAGTGACCAGATGTTGCTAACTGAGTCCATTCTGTGTGGTGGTGCACAAAAATGTCTTTCTTGCTGACCAGATAAAGCTCTGTGTGTTTAGCACTCCAAGCTGCAGTGGAGTGTTCATTGGAGTACAAAGCTGATCTACACCGGATGCAAAAAAGTCTTCTTCTTTTTTTATTTGTTGGTATGAGCAAACCTTTTTATTTGTGATAGAGAAGAATTTTGTATCTATGTTCACCAGCGACAAAGCCATATTGCCAGTTTAACAGAGCTACGTGACTGTAAAAAGTGGAGAAAAGGATGAGGTTGATTTGTTTTTGATATGTCTGTTAACACAAATTTGTCTTTGTTGCCATGGCAGCAATGCTGCAGTGTGACATGCCTCTGCAAACTGTCATTTACAAGTCGCAATGAGAAGTGATATCATGAATTCGCAGTCTATTAAGGGACCTATATAAATCTGCCTCGGTGTTCGATCATTTATGTCTCTTGTGTTGTGTCGAATTGTGATCACTTTTAAAAGCTATGGCTTGATGTTAGACAACATGTGACAGCATCCATTCCATCATATCGGGTAATGTTATGCCATGACAGGCAACTATCAAATGGTGTTGTTAGCCTTGATGTCTTGATTGTACACTGAGAACAATCCTTTTTATTCATTTTATTCATATAAGTATGTGCGTTTCAAAAGTTGATTAGTCAGGAAGATCTCCAGTTCATGATTTTATAGAACAAAAAAAGCAAAAAAAAAAACTAAAAAACAAAAAAACAAAAAAAACCCCAAAAGATTCCCAGATATTTCTGGGAACAGATCCCCACAGACTGATATGTACGCAAATATAAGATGGGGAAAAATACCGGTTTTGATACAGAAATCGTACCCCCATAATTGCTCAGTCTATTTTTTTTACTCCTTGGCCTTCTAAGCCTGAGGGGTATCGTCCTCATCTACGCATCTGTCCATGCCTTGTTAACACCATATCTCCAAAAGTACTCACTTTACACAGACCAACTTTTTATCACAGGGGGCCACTAAGGTCCTTCAGGTGCCCATCGAAAAATAGGTCATTAGGTCACATATTTAGGTCACAGTACTACATTAAAGAAAAAAATGGTGTTAACACAAAACTAAAAAAATATTGACTGTAGCTTCATCAATTATTTATGACAGTTGGTCCTAAGGATGCCTCAGAAGCCTGTCAAAAACTAGGTCACTGGGTCACATATTTAGGTCACAGTGCTGCATTACAGAAAAATGGCTGTACCATGATATCTCTGTTCATTGCATTTGCCCCAAAGCTATATCATGAGGTCAAACAGAAGTAACCTTGACCTACCCAAGGGTATTGTCTTCACCTATACATCTGTCAGTCTGTCTGTCTGTCTGTCTGTCTGTCCGTCCAGGCTGAGGGGTTTTCGGTCACTGATTGGCTTCTAGTTACTTTGTGGATGCAATTACCATGGGAAAAGATGCAAAACTGAATAAACTATAAACATGATAAGCATAAATCAGTGCACAATGCTAGCATCATATCTGCATGTATCTTACCTTTTTGGTAATATGTCTGTACAAAAGTTGTTACCAATGCTACCCGGCCACTTTTGAAAACATGGTAGTATGAATCCAGGCCCATGGAACTATTCCTGCTGGTTATGTGTCCGACTACTACGTATGATGTTCTACATGCTGAGCAAAATGGCAATTAAGCAACACATTTTGTTGAAGTTGTTTTAATTTTATAAGGTTTAAAGATGTCCTATTGAATATGTTTTGAAAATTACTTCTTTCAGGTAAAAAAAAGCTCAGCCACTTATTTGTTTGCAGATGAACTTCACAAAAAGTCACTCAATTTTCTTTCAAAATCTTTTTTAAACCATGTCACTGGTGTTCAGGTTTTCTCATTTAAATTTGATCAGCAAGTTTATTGCCCTTTATTAAGAGGAAAAAAAGGGTTGTTGGGGGCTTGACGGAGGATGATGTTGAGGGTTAAAGGTGCTGGCTTGGGTTGATCTTGTTCAGCCAGGCAATTATTGTGATGAGAAGATGAGGAACGAGGGCAGACAGAGTCCTAGATATGAGCAGGAACTCTTCACGCTGTCTCAAGTCATGCAGTATCTACGAATAAGTAACATGTTGTCTTGAACATGTCGAAGTAGTCCATGTTTAAAATATAGCCGTGATCCAGCGTGTGTTGACCCATTGCCTCCTGGATCAAGACCCAAGTCAACAGCTTGCCACAGCATGGGTCAAGAAATGAAGTGAATGACCCGTGCAGGGGAAAGCCAAGGATGTACGTAGGACATTTCACCATTAATGTAGGACATTATAGCCATTGATGTACGACATTTAGCCATCGATGTAGGACATTATTGCAATTGATGTAGGACATTTAGCCATTGATGTAGGACATTATAGTCATTGATGTAGGACATTTAGCCATCGATGCAGGACATTTAGCCATTGATGTAGGACATTATTGCCATTCATGTAGGACATTTAGCCATTGATGTAGGACATTATAGTCATGTACGACATTTAGCCATTAATTGAAGCAGGAGATTTAGCCATTGATGTAAGGCAGTTAGCCATTGATGTAGGACATTTGAATTTGACAAGTCTCATGTAAACAATTTTCATGGATGATGAAAGTTTTATAAAAGATTGAAGTAGTGACATTTGACATCCATTTATTTTCGTAACTAAGGGGGGTTAAGGTTAATGCTGTATCTGTGTGAATGTTGGATACACTCAACAAAATGGCTGCATGCATATATCCATAGAATTTTCCCCAGAGCTTTCAGTGTGTAAAAATTTAATGTGCGTGATAGGTGGATGGACATTTTATAGAAGGCATCCGTTGTTGTTTGACCTGGTGGATGGTCAGGATGCCGCTGTTTGACAGTGCAATATGCATGATGATTACCGTCATTCCGTGCAGTACGCAGATTTGGACAGCATCTGGCAGTGGTGTTGGTAATTGCTGTTATGGAGTGACAGAATGCAGACAGGCAGTGGCATTTCCATGGCCTTTTCCTGACGTACTGGTCAAAGATATCTCAACACATTACACGTGGGTTTCAGGGATGAATATTTTATGCGGGGCTCACTCCGGACGTACCCAGGATCCAAACTGCCAGTGTTTCATATGGCACAGTGGAATGGAACAATCAGGAGGCAAGACCTTGCTAGTCTTCTGAAACTCTCGTCAGGCCGAAATACTTTGAACACTCATTACCTGATATGAATCACAAATGACCATTGACATCAGAAAATAAGTCACTGAACACAGTACTGCAGAACCTGCTTTTTACAACCGTCCTTTCTGCCAGCCCCCAAAAAATCGGTAACCTGGCACAGGTGATCTTAATTTGGATATAAATTTTTACAAAGAATCTAGACTGTTGTGCCATCAGAAATGCAGTCGCAAAAACCAGGCGGTCTCTCACGGCAGTGGTCTTAACTTGTAGGTACTACTATAATGCCTGGATGTGGGCAATTTATGAGGCTTATCAGACATATGCCTCCATACCTTGACAGTGTTGGCACACATATATCAAGGTTTCCTGCTGTAAATTAGCTGTATTTCACTATGTTAAAGTTTATCATTGCATATTTTGTTGACGGCCTAAAAGCATGCAAATAACATAGATATATATATATATATATATAAAAAAAAAAATTCATGTAAGTGAGATTGGAATTAAGTCCAAAGTAGAAAATTTAAAACATCTGTGAAACAGTTCGAATATGGAAGTTGTTTTATACATGTATTTGTGTCGCTAAAAGGTTAAAACATTTACTTTATTGACCATACTAAAGTGGCATTTTTTTTGTAGATTATGAGGTGATCTGGTTAGAATTGTGTGGCATTGTGTTTTCAATGTATTTGAGCTATGCAGTATATAGGCAGGATATAATTAGAGACGTTTGAACTATAGAGTATAGCTGAACAACAGTGTCGCAAGAATTAGCAAGTACATAGGGAATGGGCCAACATGTGTTCATATAAAATGAAAATGAAGTCAGCATGATCAAAGAAAACTGTGGTGTGTCCAATTACAATCCACTTTGTGCAAAATCATCTTTTTTTTTTTTTTTTTTTTTTTGTTGGTCTATTTTTAGTCCCCCGCCCACTTGGTGGGGGACTATAGGTTTGCACCTCGTCCATCCGTCCGTCCGTCCTTCCGTCCTTCCGTCCGTCCGTCCGAAGCTTCTCCGGGCCATATTTCCAACACCATAACACCCACAGCTACCAAATTTAATGTGTTTGTACTTCCTGGGATAGAGGTGTATGGTGTGCCAAAAGTAGGTCACTAGGTCAAATATCTGGGTCACAGAATACATATGTATGAAAAATCTTGTCCGGGCCATAACTTTTTTGTCCTTTTACTTAGAGTCATGAAATGTTACACAAATGTGAAGCTTAGTCTAAGAAAGTGTCATAAAGCAAAACTAGGTCACTAGGTCAAATATTTGGGTCACCACGATATGTAAATATACAGAAACAAATTTTGTCCGGCACATATCTTCCCTATATTAATGCTACCTCTTCAATTTTTTTATGGTGGGTAGACCTTAGGTAGTAGCTGTGCATAGGCATTGTTTTGTGTGGCTAATTACTTGCATTAATTAATTATTTAACAAAGTTCGTTAAGCAAGACAAATTTTGTCCCGGCCATATCTTCTAAACTATTAATGCTAGCCCTTTGAATTTTTTGTGGTGGATAGACCATAGGTAGTAGGTGTGCATAGGCATTGTTTTGTGTGGCTAATTACTTGCATTAATTAATTATTTAACAAAGTTCGTTAAGCAAGACAAATTTTGTACGGGCCATATCTTCTAAACTATTAATGCTAGCCCTTTGAATTTTTTGTGGTGTGTAGACCGTAGGTAGTAGGTGTGCATACGCATTGTTTTCTGTGACTAATTACTTCCATTTATTAATTAATTAACAAAGTTCATTAAGCAAGCTCAAGATACAATACAAATTTTGTCCAGGCCATATCTTCTAAATTATTGATGCCAGCCCTTTGATTTTTTTTATGGTGGGTAGACCTTAGAGGGGATATGGTAATGGGCACCGTCCGTGTGTCCGTCCATCCGTCCATCTGTCCATGATTACTGTGGGCGGGGGATATGGCTAGCGTCAGCGGCTACTTGTTTAATTTGGCAGTTGAGCCCAAATTGCTTCTGGTTGTATGTATAGTTTGATCAACAGTCAGAGATTGCTTCACTTACCAAAAAGCTACAGTTTTTATGAATGTCAGTGTTTTGTAATTAACTAAGAAGACGTGTGCGTGGTAACTTCTTCAGCTACATTGTATATGGGCCATCTATGGCTCATAATTGTGACCATCTACTTCACAAGTGCTGAAGTATAACCTGGCTAGAGAGGCCAACCTGCTTGGAAAGACCAGGTCACCAAGTGGTCTTTTCAGATGGGCAGTCTTTTGTCTCGGGTGAAATGATAGAAGGGGACATAATTATAACCTCTAAGTTGCCACGGTCAATCTCACTGGTGTTTTTGTTAGTACACAGGTTTGACTGTCCTGATCAATAGTCTCCTTGCTTGGAGGGTCCTGCAGGGGCCGCTTGTGTACACATTACATATCGGGATTAATTTTGCTTTGTCCTGTGGTGTTGACAGCGCAGCTATTAACGCCTCCATGAAATGTGTCAGCATCTGTTCTGATGACATGATTCAGTGGCTGTCTGTTGTGCAGATGAAACTGTAGTACAGCAGATATGTTCGGGTGTGTTAGAGTTAGTGTCATCAGAGTGCCGTGCTGAATTTCCACAGTGAAAAGAAAAAAAAAAATTCCATTGATCATTTTATCATAGTGTGTAAGTAGACGAAGCCAGTTGTGTTTTAAATTATTGTGGGTTTTTTTTAGATTAGTAGCAGTTACCAAATATGAATAACTGTGTGGTTAAAATGTCACACTTAAATGCAAATACAGTTCTTGTCTGCCCCACGTAGAGATGAATGGCTCCTGGCCGTAAGGGCACAAGTTATACATTGTCTGTACATTTCTAGTCGAAATCTCTTTTTTGTCAATGAGTTCTCAAGCTACACATATATGTAAAACAGGTAAAACAGACAGTGGATAAAATCAGTTGCTGTGAAGTGATCGATCTGGTAAAACAAAAACAAAAAAACAAAAAGATAAAAATGCCAAGTCCGGGCAAACAGCTATTTATACCTCCCATGAAGCTAGGCGGCTGTAAGGCTTTCAGTTTGTATGATATAGCCATACAACTGTCTGTCTGTTGTAGAATCCTTGTGAGCAAAATATCTCATCATTCACAGGCCCCATCAAACTCAAATTTACCTTGACTATCATGCGCTGGTCACATTTTGGTAATCTTGACCTCATTTTCTAGCTCATGGGACATGTTTGTTTGCAAAGCAGGGGTTCATCTGGTCTGTCAGGAGCCACTGTCCTTAGTTTAAGACAGGTGTGGTCTCCTAGTGTTAACCACTGTAGTAATCACTTTGAAGTGATGTGTGCATCTGTCGATCAGAGCTTGCACAGGGAACCATGTACATGATAGCTGTACTGATGTAGAAGAAACAGGGCACCAGACGTGGGTAATGATATACTGATGGAGAAGAAACGTGATAACTGTTATCATGCTGAGCTTGTCTTTTGCCAAAAGGTATGGGGCGTTGAAACTTTAACTGCATCAGGAATATATGTTTTTTTCTCTCTTCAAATTCCGAGTCGTTGTGGACCCAAACACAATACATCCAAAAAAAAATAATTAACTGATCCAAAACAAGAGCCTAGTTGCATCAGACTTATGGACTACTGAATATGCCTTCATGATTGTTCTACGTTAAGAGTGTTAGACTAGAATCCATGCCCACATTCACCTGAAAGACCAGCCTATACCAGGACAGGAGTGACAAATTGGTACCGGAGGCTACTAGTTCAAGATCTGGCTGTTCTGTGGTTACAGAACATAAAAAAAGAATGCTACTATTTACTGCAGATAATACTTATTTGGCAGTGGTGGTTGATTTTTTTCCCCATACATATGTGGCTAGAAATAAGTGAGACTTCCATATTAAAGTTCTACACTAAAGGAGTTTTCAAGTACCAAAATATTCTTTAAACCAGGATCACTGGTTCAGCACAAGCAGTGATCATCCCCCAGGCCCTGGATGATGCAGTGATCAGGTGATAAATTTGTCAGGATGAGAAATTACAAAGACCAAGAGCCCATGTATCCTTTTTATGAAGTGATGGTTTTTTCCATTGTCTGTCAATTTGTGCTTGAGCAAGCCAGACAGTGACTTGCCAGACAATACAAAAAAACGCTCATTCTATTCCAAGGCATTTACCTTCTTCTTTTCAGTGCCAACTGTAACTATAAAGTGGAACTACCTGAAGTGGACTGCTCCAGATCATGATAAGAATGCTAGATTCATATTCCTTGTAAAAGGACCTTTCATTCAAGTAGCAGCATGTCTGTGGTCATGCAGTATAATAGTCCAGGTCAACAGCGTTCTTCGGCTTGGCACAGTGCGCCCCCTGCCTGCCAAGCAAAGCCATCAACGCAGCCCAAAGTGTGGCACTGAAAGAGTGAAGAAAGAGTTGAAGTATGGGATATGTACATCGGTCAATGCGTTCAAGAGATACTTGTTGAATGATATATTATGCAGAGACAGAGATAGACACATGGAAGGGGAAGGGACCAGGGGCTGACACATTTCATTGTTGTGTCTGGGGGGCTCCTGAGAGCTTTGCCTGGGAAATTTTTAAAGTTTGGTGCAGTATTGTTCATTAAATTCTGTACTGTTTTGAAACTAAAGTGCGTGAAATTTGCTGAATCATGTTAAGAATACAAAAGTGAAAAATAAGAGTTTGTTAACGTATGCTCATGTTCCGGGTCAAAGTTTGTGGAGGAAGTCAAATCCCATCCACCATGGCATCACAACATGTACTTTCAACCTGTGCATGTACTTCTTTGCCAAGCCGTTTTGACTTAAGTACATTACATTAATTTATTGTGGCCTTTGCATGAGCAGGATTTTGTAAAATTGTATGGCTTCTCAAGAAAAGTCTGGGGGCAGGTTCTCATAGGGAAATCAGATTAAGGAGGTAAGACTTATCTCAAAAAGACCTGCTGGAGCCATGTTATATATACAGTGGTACCTGTCTTGAGAGACCCCTCCAATGAGAGACCACATATCTTTTTAAGACCGCTCTCCCAGAATACTGTGCTATCTTTTTCATGTTATTATACTTCTAATGAAAGATCACCTGTTTTTGAGAGACCACATTTTGACCTCCCCTAGGGGTGGTCTCTCAAGACAGGGACAACTGTACACAATCCAGATCTTTGCCAGGCATCACTTGTGGCCCTCTGATGAAATTCTTACTTTATGTGTGTGGGAGAGACAGAAGTTCGAGGTTATTTTCTCCCCAATTCAGGAGATGTTCCTGATTTATCGGTAGGAATTCAGGAGATTGCGGAGACAATGGGGGGGGGGGGGGCACATCTTTCTTTTTGCCTGTTCTCACAGCTCATTGGCTTTACTCTCGCATCCGGAGAGAGACATTTTTTTGTAAATAAATAGCTTAAATGGTGCATACTGATGGTTTTGAAATCAGCTTGTAAGATAGGGAATAGGAAAGGACATTTAAAATGCTGTTAACCACAGTCAGTTAGCAGTAATTACACAAAAACATTGTCACAACACAAACAACTTATGTAAAATGTGAACTGTATTTTTTTTTTCATGGAAAAAATTAATAATTTGGGAGATCATGAGACTTTGATGAAATGAGTTAAATTTCGGAAGATTTCCCAAAAATTAAGGGTTTTGGAACCTGGAACAGTCAAACTATTAAGCCAATGAGCTGTGAGAACTGGCAAATGAAGGATATACTCAAGGGCAGCAGTACTGCTTCAGAGGATATATTTTCATGATGCACCATTTCCTGTTTACAACCACTGGCCAATCAGTAGAGTCCAGTTTGTCTGTTCCCTGAGGTGTCTCCACCTGTGAGCATCAACAGCCAGGGTACTTGTGAACAGTGGTGTCCTCCAGGAGAACATGCCCCATTAGAGGAAAATAATTATGACGATTAAAATAGTATCAGCTGAGACGAGTGTGCTTGCAGTGAAAGTCTTGCATTTCCTCCTCATTATGTCTCCCGGTGGAAGCCGGGGGACATATTGTTTTAGTGCCCGTTTCTTCTGCTTCTTCTTCTTCTTCTTGTCGCCGTTGTTGTTGTTGTTGTTGTTGTTGTTGTTGTTGTTGTTGTTGTTGTTCAGGTTCTTCAACACTTGGTTTCCGTGCAATTAGTCTTGAAGGACTTGACAGAATTTGATGAAACTTGGTAGGATTATGTATCTAGGCAATACCTAGGTTGGGATTGTATTTGGGTGACCTTGACCGAATTTTCAAGGTCACAGGGTCACTTATGTGAAATTGGTTTCCGTTCGATAAGTCATGAAGAACTTGATGGAATTTGATGAAACTTGGTAGGATTATGTATCTTGGCAAGACGTACATGTAGGTTGGGATTGTATTTGGATGACCTTAAGCGAATTCTCAAGGTCACAGAGTCACTTATGTGAAATTGGTATCCATTCAATGAGTCATGAAGAACTTGATGGGATATGATGAAACTTGGTAGGATCATGTATCTTGGCAAGACCTAGGTTGGGATTGTATTTGGGTGACCTTGACCTAATTTTCAAGGTCACAGGGTCACTTATGTGAAATTGGTTTCCGTGCGATAAGTCTTGAAGAACTTGATGCAATTTGATGAAACTTGGTAGGATTATGTATCAAGGTAAGACCAAGGTTGGGATTGTATTTGGGTGACCTTGACCTAATTTTCAAGGCCACAGGGTTATTTATAGGAAATTGGTTTCCGTGCGATAAGTCTTGAAGAATTTGATGCAATTTGATGAAACTTGGTAGGATTATGTATCTAGGCAAGACCTAGGATGGGATTGTATTTGGGTGACCTTGACCTAATTTTCAAGGTCACAGGGTCATTTATGTGAAATTGGTTTCTCTGCAATAAGTCTTGAAGAACTTGATGAAAATTGCTAGAGTAATGTATCTAGGTGAGAGCTAAAATAGGATTGTAATTTTCAAGCAAACTTGGTCCTTTGTAATTTGTTATCACCTGTAGCTTATTCAGAGACATAAGTGTTCCACCGGGAGACATTTGATTTTCTGCTGGAAAATCAGTCTGTTCTAGTTTCAACATGTATTAGCAACGTTTATCCTCAAGAACAAACTATAGAAAGCAACTGTTCAGAATAAATGGAATACTGAGCAGCATTTTACAAGTGTATGATGACTGCATTGTTCCTCTGAATCTGCAGTGTGTCCTTGGCAATATAATTAACCCTCTGAGTGCCGGGCATGATTTAAGTTGATCTAATTAAGTCAAACTGGTCTGAATTATAGTAAGGATCCCAGATACGTATTCCTTGTAAAAAGACCTTTCCTTCAAGTACCAGCATGCCTATAGTTCCAGAGAGAATATCCCAGGTCAACAACTTTTCTCAGCATGCATTGGGTGCAATGCGCCCAATGGGCACCGAGAAAAGCTGTTGTCTCAGTCCAAAACTTGCAAAATGAGGGCAATGCCAGAAGAGTTGTCCACTCATTTTATCCATAACTGAGGCCTCTAATGTCCAGACCCTGTTTCTTTGAATATTCTCCTCATCACCACAGGATGTGAAGTTGGCTAGATGGAAAATTCAGGGGACAAGACTAGATTTTCACAAATTTTACATGCAAATAAAAAAGACCTATGACCCTTTAGAATTTCCTCAGAGGGTATTCAGCATCTGAAATGGTAATACATGTATACTCCCATTTGGGGGTTAATAGAAACACGAGGAGGGGATTTATGTGATAGCCAACATAATTAGGTTGCAGTGATGACAGCATTGTTCTCTGAGGAAAATTGACTGAAATTTGCTGCACAAGTAAATAAAGTTATGATTTTGTTGCCCAAAACATGAGAATACATGTAGTAGGTTCTGTTATTTCTGTGAATACATTTATTTTCACGGGCATTAATTTTTACGGTTTTTGCATTTTGGACCTTTCACTGAAACTTTAAATTCACTATTTTTGTTATAATATAATTCCTATCAATGCCATGTTAAAAGTATATTTCACTGGGTCCTTATTTTCACAGTTTTGAAGCATCAGCGAAATAAGCGAAATAAGCGAAAGTAAGAACACAGCGGGATTAAATGAATTCACAGTATCTATGCCCAGTGGGCTGGGTCACCGATAAAAGACAACTCCTGGTTGACCACATGTGGGAGGATATATACTGTCCAGGTTATACCCAGGTGTCAACACTATTGGCATTCATGTCAGCCATTGATAAATTTTTATCTCAGCCCATGATCCATTCAATAATTGAACAGACTGACTGTCAATCATGAATAGCATGAAAAATGTGTAAAATATTGATTGTTTTGTGGCTCTGAGGACCCTTTTAATTGAGCGCCAGCATAGTTAGGAGCCCTAGGGTAAGCCTATATATATAGTCAGTGCGGGTGAGAATCCATTGCAACCAAGGCATGGGAACCTGACAAGTGACTCCATTTGTTTGTTCTTCACTTTTCATAAACCACTGCAGAAGTTTTCATGACACCACAATAAAAGAGAATTTGTAGTTGTGGGGAGTGAAAAGTCTCATTTTTAAAAATCGGAAAGTACAAGCCTTAAACATGCTACGGAAACAAGAGGCTGTGTTCCCAACAAACATGCCACGAACACAAGACACTGTGTCCTCGACTTAATCCATTTGGCAACTTAAATCACATTTTCATTTAAAAAGAAAAAACACTTCTGTCAGTATTTTCTATGGACAAGACATATGCCAGACATCCAGTTTGTCCAAATGTAACACAGGAAAGATACAAAGTACATGTATCTTTGTGCTTCTTGCTCGCGTGGGTTTGACAGAGGGCCTAAGCAATCAAGTGAGTTAATTCGCAAGCCCAGTCATCAATAGTGCTGGCTAAATACAGTGTATCAGTCGGGCAGATGGCAATGCTTTAATATCATTTTGACAGAACACAATGTGGTACATGTACATGCAGAAAAATGGAATTAAAGCTGACATTTCTGTTCGATAAATTCGGTGCTGCTTCAGCAGTTCAGTCTTCATAGAAAATATACGATGAGCCAGGGCAACACAGTGATACGTCACCAATCCATTTTAAATTTAGTGTGCAACGTTGAGGCCTAATAACATAAATAATCTTCAATACTGAATTGAAAAACAAAAATTAAGAAAAAAAAAAAAAAAAAAGTGAAAAAGAAAGGAAAAAAAAAACACTGCTGCAGGGCTCCATGTTGTGCCTGAGAAATTGACAGGGACCTCAAACAGCGCCATCTAGCTGTGGTGCAAGCAAACCCAAGCACAATTCGGTCAGCTAAGAATGTCCTTTGATGTAAACCTCTACCTCCTTTTAAAACAAACTTACTTCACCTGGGAGCATATAGTCTTGCCACCAGCACAGCAGCTTAGACGGAGGGTGTGTAGCTGAAAAGAAATTTTCCTCAGCCACCCTAAAAATGTCATTCACAGGGGGAAATGACGTCATTATTACTAGGAAAATGGTGACCCCAAGTTCCTTTTTACCCCTCAGCCTTTTACGCCGGAGGCGTATCATTGTCATCTGCGCATCGGTCCATCTGTCCATCCATGCCTTGTTAAAGCCATATCTCCAAAAATACTCACTTTACAGAGACCAAATTTTTATCACATGGGGCTATTGAGGTGTTTCAGGTGCCTATTGAAAATAGGTCACTAGGTCACAGTACTGCATTAAATAAAAAAATGGCATTAACACAATATCTACAAAAATATTGAATGTAGCTTCATCAGTTATTTGTGATAGTTGGTCCTGAGGATGCCTCAGAAGTCTATAGAAAACTAGGTCACTGGTCACATGTTCAGGTCACAGTGCTGCATTGAAGAAAAATGGCGGTACCATGATTTCTTTAAATCTTAATTTTCTCATTGTAGCTGCACCAATTATTTATGACAGTTGGTCCTCAGGATGCCTCAGACACCTAGTGAAAACTAGGTCACTGGGTCACATGTTTAGGTCACAGTTCTGCATTGAAGAAAAATGGCCTTACCATGATATCTCTGCTTATTGCATTTGCACCAAAACTTTGTCATTAGGTCGAACAGAAGTAACCTTGACCCACCCAAGGATATTGTTATCACATATGCGTCCATCCGTCTGTCTGAATGTTGATGCTTTGTTAACTCTGGAATCTCTTTGCTGTCATTGTTGGGTTTGATATTAATGAATATGGGTCATGTTTTTCTACATAAGTGTATCATACTAGAGATGTCCATCTGTCCTGGCTGAGGGGTTTTTGGTCACTGATTGGCTTCTAGTTCATTTTGGGAAACAGGTGGAAGTCTGAAGGGGCTAAATCAGGTGAATAAGGGGGATGGTCAATGAGTTTGAAGCCACAGTCATGGATTGCTGACATGACAACCACGGATTTGTGAACGTGAACAATTGTCTTGGTGGAACAGGACTCCTTTAGTGAGCATTCTGCATCGCTTAGCTTTGATAGCTTCCTGCAATTGTCTCAGTAGGTCGGCATAATATTCCATTAATAGTCTGGTCTTTTTCAAGACAGTCAATCAGCAGAATACCCTTGGAATCCCAAAAGACTGAAGCCATCACCTTTCCAGCAGAGGGAACCAACTTGGCTTTGTTTTGTGTTGTTATGCCCCCCTTCGAAGAAGGTGGGGCATACAGCGTTGCACATGTTGGTCGGTCTGTCGGTCTGTCGGTAGACTGTGGTTTCTGCACAATAACTCAAAAAGTTTTTGAGGTAGGACTTTGATACTATACAGGTGTATTATTCTAGTCGAAAGCTAGGCGAAGTTTGAAGATGGGTGACCTTGACCTAATTTCCAAGGTCACAGTGGTGCCTGAATTAACTCTGGTTTCTGCACAATAACTGAAGAGGTTTTTAAGCTAGGACTTTTATATTGCACAGGATTATAGTCCATATTTGGGGCTAGGCAAAGTTCGAAGATGGATGACCTTGACCTCATTTAAAGGTCACAGAGCCACTCTACTGAATATGGTTTCATGCTTTCTGCATGATAACTTATACCTTGGAGCTAGGACTTTTATATGGCACAGCTTTATGGTTCTCTGTAAGAGCTAGGTTTAGTTTGAAGATGGGTGACCTTGACCCAGTTTTCTGGGTCACAGAGAGATTGTAGTTAGACTGTGGTTTCTGCACAATAACTCAAGAAGTTTTTAAGTTAGGACTGGGATACTTTACAGGTCTATAGTTCTTGCTAAGGGCTAGAAGAAGTTTAAAGTTTGGTGACCTTGATTTAATTTCCAAGGTCACATTGGTACCCGAGTTAACTTTGGTTGCCACATGGTAACTGAAGAGGTTTCTAAGCTAGGACTTTCATATTGCACTGGATAATTGTCGGTATTCGGGGCTAGGTCAAGTTTGAAGATGAGTGACCTTGACCTAATTTCAAAGGTCACAGAGCCACGTAGTTGAATACTGTTTCTGCATGATAACTTGTATTTAAGACGTAGCACTTTTATATTGCACAGCTTTATGGTTGCCTATAAGGGCTAGTTTGAGTTTGTAGATGGGTGACCTTGACCCAGTTTTGAGGGTCACAAACAGACAGTAGACTTGCTCTGGTTTTTGCACAATAACTGAAGAAGTTTTTGAGCAAGGACTTAGATACTGCACTGCTATATAGTCCTTGTTAAGGGCTAAAAGAAATGGAAAGTTTGGTGACCTTGATCTAAATTTCAAGGTCACATATTCATCTGATTTAACTTTGGTTTCTGCATGATAACTGAAGAGGTTTTGAAGCAAGGACTTTTCTATTGTACAAGATTATAGTCCATTTAATCTAATCGAAGATGGGTGACCTTGACCAAATTCCAAACGACACAGAGCCACTTTACTTAATATGGTTTCATGATTTCCGCATGATAACTTGTACTTTAGAGCTATGACTTTATGTTGCACAGCTTTATGGTTCCCTATAAAGACTAGGTTGAGAATGAAGATGGGTGACCTTGATACAGTTTTCTGACATTGAAGTATGATCAACCTTCACTAATTTTGTAAGGTTATGAGTGCCGCATCTACCACTATCAATAGGGTAGCGAGGGCAAGGGTAATGAGGGTGGGGGGCATCTTTGTTTCACAAACATATCTTGTTTTTTTTTGTTTTTTTTTTGGGGGGGGGGGGTGATCCCCGATGCTCCACAAAAAAAAAAATTTAGACTGAATTTTGGTTTTTGGTTCAAAATGCTGAATCCATGTGTCATCCATGGTTACAAATCGGGCCCAAAAATCATCGGGATCTGCTTCAAACGGCATAAATTGTCACGTGACGCCAGGAACCTGACACGTTTCTGATTCGCTGCCAAGAGCTTTGGCACCCATCATGCACAAACCTTTGTCATTGCCAACTCCTGGGTGATAATGTGCTTAACCCTCTCATGAGAGATGCCTACAACACTGGCAGTATGTCGAGTGGCCAATCGTCAATCAGCCATCACAATGTCATGCACCCTGGTAATGTTTTCAGGAATGGTTGCTGTTGAAGGCCTTCCTGGACTTGTGGCTCATGGTCAATTCTCTCCCTGCCGCTCTTGAATTCTGCAGCCCACTCCTTAACAGTAGAAAAGGAAGGGGCGTCATCCCCTAAAGTGGAGACCATGTCGGCATGTATCTGTGTTTGAGTTAGCCTTTTCAGCTGCAGGTACTTGATGACTGGCCTATAGCCAGTTTTGTCCATTTTTGGTGACTTAAATGGGTAGGTTTAAGGTTTACAAGATGGTCTTATACAAAGACACTCATCACACTCCAGTTGCAGTAAAATCTTATCGCTATGATTCATTAAATGATTGTACTTGTTAGTGGCAAAAGTTTGTTTCAATCTGATTGAGATATCCCACTTCGGCTTAGAACTTTTCAACCAGACCTCGCAGCACAACTGGAATGTTGTTGGTGTTGTGTCTTTAATGCTCTGTTCCCGAGTCTTTCTTGCATGTTTACTACTTAACTTGGCAGCACAGCATATTTTTGCACCATTTGCTTAATTACAAGCATTTCTGACCGAAACATATGGAGTCTTGGTGAATCAAATTGGCCATCTGTAAAATGGGTGCTGTACAAGACAGAGTTGCCTGGAGTGAATTTAACAGCTCTAGTGAGATACTAAGTGCCCAAAACATGCATTCTTGAGAAAGCGAAAAAAAAAAAAAAAAAAAAAGACTACGGTCTGGGGACTTTACATTGTTACATATAAAAAGTATCCACATTTGAGTTCGTTTCTAGCTTCATTGGTGTTGCCATTAGCAATCTCGTTACCCTGTTGGCAGCCTTTGTACTGCGGAGTGCTGTCGATGTATTTCAATGAAGTCTGTTTGTCACTTGGGCACAATTTGTTGCACTGGTCTTGTCTGCATAAAAACCACTTTAAAAGGATCCAAATCTCAACGTATACTCTAACCGATGATTGCAGACGATCATTCTATTATTCTACCCAGACACATGTAGTAGGAGATATAACGGTGTACAAGAATAACCTTTAAGCACAGTTTACTGCATGCAAAGTGAGAACAAAACATCACTTCCTAAAGTCTCACGCTGTGGCTAAACAGTATACATGTAATTTAAATCAGAGGGTCCAGGCTGTGGGAATCTCTCAACCAGTGGTACCTGGGAACTCAGATGGCGTGTGGTCCGCCAGGGGACCACTTGAGAATGGGTGCAACGCTTTCCTGGGATACTGTATCACTGTACCGGCATGCCTGAGACAAATGTCATTAGTAAGGCCAGTGCATTCCTATTGCCTGAAAACACCGTTAGTGGTTCTGATATTTTGATTAGCAAACTGGGAATTGATTGCCTCCTGATCAGCGTGTTACTTTTTACGCTCCATTTGTGTGAAGTGGAGAACACACATGCTTTGATGACATTCCTTTAACACTAGACCCCAGAATATGG
Organism: Hermodice carunculata; assembly: GCA_964020975.1. Lineage (NCBI taxonomy): Eukaryota > Metazoa > Annelida > Polychaeta > Eunicida > Amphinomidae > Hermodice > Hermodice carunculata. The sequence continues at coordinate 36,582,199 of OZ026612.1, forward strand.
TATTTTTATATTGATTGTACATTTCCCTTTTGGAGGCTCGTGGCACTGCTGCACGGTTAACCTTTCCTGCTCAAATCGCCCAAAAGTGCCCCGATGTATCTTGTCTTCCTTAACATTTCCACTTGAATCCCTTGTTAGTACCTGACAACATTTTTACGGAGTTTTTTATGTAGGACCATTCATGATGGCATGCCCTAGGTCAATAGCTTTTCTTGGCAAGGGGTTGGGTGCGTCGCGCCCAACCCGCACCAAGGAAAGCTTTTGACTGTGTCATATTCTGACCAGGAATTGGTTAAACTAATGATGATTCAGTCCATGTGAACAGTGCATTTAAATTGTGTTCCACGTGAGCCACAACCGGCATCTTGGCCAGTGCTTATCAGATTATTTAGCCTGCTGGCTAAACCTTAGGGAATAGGGCAGTGGTGTTATATATTTGAGTTGGCATTTGGAGTATATGTACCCAAGACTGGTAGAACAGGAGACGTGCGTATTAATTTCCCTGCCACAAAGTCAAAGCCAGGGTTCACGTCTGTCAGTCAGGGAGGGCACATGGACATATCACTGTTGCATAGAGGGCTAGACACCTCTTTCTCACAAAATTAGTGTCTTTTAGAGAAATTAAACTTTACAAATACCAAAGTCATATTCATTTAATGCTGCCTAAGTTGGTTACTAGAACAAACTTCCGTCTACCTGTACTAAGTGTTCTTTATTTTCAAAATATTAGTAATGATCCACTTCCCCGCACAGGTAGCAGCCCGTATTTGAAAGGCGAGACAAGTTCACTAAGACAAGCGGGTGTACAGTTGTGCCGGGAAATTAGTACGCATGCCCCCTATTATCAAAGATGCATAATACAATGCCAACATGCAAAAAACTTGGTGTGTCTAGCAGGCAAGGGATTTGAATCTAAAAGGAGGCCTTTTTATACACATAACCGTTCTGGTGCTGGCAGTTGCTAGGCAGTGGAACCTACATTTGTATGTCTCCTCCATGATCAAGGCACTTGTACCGGTTATGTCACACCACAGTTCAGAAGTGACAGTTTTTGTGCCAAACAAATGGAATTTTCTAATTATGTTTTGAGCATCTTGCATGTTTGAAGAGTTAATGAATCAACTAAGTCGTACATGGGACAATTCCTACTGCATGCCACTGATAGAAAGTACATGTTTTACAAGTGTATGCCTTTTGTTGACAATGAGGGCAGTCTGTTGTCACTGGCAAGGACAGATTTATCACAATTTTTGGTGCTCCACGTGCAGTACTCTCCCGGTCACATGGGTATGCCAGTGATCTGTTTGATTTAAAACACCTCGTCTGATTATCCCAAGAAAAGGACTGCTCCCTTGACTGATCGCAATGGTCCAATCAGTCCAGATGCATTCCTCGTGAAAGGTTTTTTATTCAGGTACCAGCATGGTAGGTCATAAGTCAGAGTTGGTCTTGGTCAATGGTTTTTATGGGCATGTTTCGGGAGGATTGCACTCAAAAGCATGTTGAGGAAAGATGTTGATTCAGTTGACAGCACACACTGGCGTCCACTAAGAAGTTGAAAATATGGCAACTGTTGACCATCCAGACAAGGGCAGGACTGTCAAGTGCCCAGAATAAGGACATTGTGGACCAAAAAAAAAAAAAAAAAAAAAAACCCAGGAAAGGGATATCAAGAGTGGAATTTACAGTCTGAAAAACAGAAGCATATTATGCAGAACAAAAGAACAAAAAAAATCAACGTAAATCATTCCAAACTTGTCATGCATTTCTTTCTTTAAAATATCGTATCATTTTGCACAGATCCTGTACTCTGGTGACCAGGGAAAGGGGGAAAATTCAGAACTACAGAGGGCTCTGTGCATGTTAGCTGCCAAGGAGGCAAGGGGTGAATTTTGTGTGGATTCCTCATGAGCATATGGTGACAGACCTATCTGCTGCTATATTGTTAGATTTGAAATTGCAAAGAAGACAGGATTATTTTAAAATCTCTTAACTGGAGTTTATTGCTTCTGAACATGGAATGTGCTCCAAGATGATCATCAAAATAAAAAAACAAAAAAACAAACTTGGATCTAGTACTTTTTCAAAACAGGAAAATGAAGTTTTGAAAATGAGAAATTAGATCTGCCCAGAAGCGAAGAAGGCATGCATTTGAGATACGCCATTAAAATTGATGTAAATTATTGACATACTAGAAAGCATGCCTCGAATTTGAGCTCCGAACAAGAGAATTAATGGCCTGGTAACTTGCTATATGACAGACAGAGATATGTCAGTGTCAGAGTTAATCGACTGGTGACATGACAGGTACAGCCACATGCAACTGTAATGGTACCCACCATGTAATGACTTCTGGTCCTCCGGATAGCGCTCTAATTTACGACCAATCTGACGAGGATACATCTAGTCATAAACAAGTCATATTGTTTAATTTGTTTCCTACTAATGACATATCTGAGTTTTCTATGTATTTAGGTGAAATTTAATCGTAATTGCATTTTATCAGATTTCATGTGAAAGGTATCCATTTGGTTACTAGTGTATTTTACGTTACATGGGTAATCATGGACTAGAGGCTCGAAAACCGCTGACTGAGATCTTTACCAACATTTTATGAAATAGATTAACTCTTTCATGGCCAAATTTTGGACTTAGTCAACAGCTGTTCTTGGTGTGCATTGGGCGCAATGCACCTAATGCGCACCGAGAAAAGTGTTGATCTGGGATATTCTCTCTGGAGCTATAGGCAAGCTGGTACTTGAATGAAAGGTCTTTTTACGAGGACTATGAATCTGGGATCCTTATGATAATTCAGACTAGTTTGACTTAAGTAGATCAACTTAAGTTGTACTTGGCACTGAGAGAGTTAAGATTTCTGCCCGGTGGCTTTTCAAATGTTGCATCAGGTTTGTGGGATTTAAAAATCCATGCTCACTGAGCTGTCATTCAAGTACCAGCAACCTGTGGTGCTGTACAATATAAAAGTCCAGGTCAGTAGCTTTCTACGGCATGGTTTGGGCACTTTCTGCCCAAAGTGCACGGAGGAAAGCTAATGACTCAGTCCAAAACTTGGCACTGAAAGAGTTTGGGGGAAAAAAAGAAAAACTTTTACAAGCCAATCTGATCACTATAAGATGTGCCCAAGAGGAGTCTGACTGTATATTATATTTTGGTATTCTTTGTGTCCATCATGCATTTGGAAAATTGAATTTCTAGACCCGTTACTTGAGAGCTGCTAAGAATGGAAATTTCGAACTGAGGAGAACCTCGTCAGGGTGTCTAGGTCCAAGCTGCATGGTGGCCCCCAAAAATTGACCGCACAATGTGAGCCAATCTGTCAAATTTGGGTGTAGCCATTCACTGACAATTGGCTTTGTTCTATAGAAGTGGACAGGATGACCCTGTGAAGTACCTGTAAACTAGCTATACACTAAAAATCACATTAAGCCCATCCCTTCAAGCATTGATTGCAAACGCTTCAAGCTTTCTGTGCATGGATATCAAAGAGACATTTTAGCCCATGTTTCAGCAGATGTGAAGGGCGGGAAGCAATCATTTTGACCTCTGCATGTATTTGCGATAAATGGGAAGTGAGAAGGGGGCATTTAACCCTTATTATAAATAGATATAATAATGTAGAAGGAGGAATTTTTACCCTGTTTTTAAGTGGAATGATATACATTGAAGAATCAGGCATTTTAGCCCTTATTTTAAATAGATTCATATAGTGAAGGAGCTATTTTAACCCTTACTTTATATAAATATAAAATGGGGAAAGGGGACTTTGGCCCTTGATTTAAGTGGTTATTAAGTGGAAAGGGTGGCATTTGAACGCTTAGTCTTCAATAAATAGGAAATGAAATGGAAGCATTTTAACACCTAAAATGATAAAGGAAAAGGGGATGGAGTCGAAGTATGATTGTACCCTCCCTATGAAGATGAAGGGTCAAGTAAATTAATGATGGCTAGCTCATATTACATCCCATTAATTTAATTTTTACAGTTATTATGAAAAGAGTATGCTTGATTATCAATTTGGTTAAAATATTATTGTCAATAGTCAATGATGTATGAGAAAGTCTACGACCTAGAGAGGTTAATCAAATTCAATCAATCTTTGCCACTTCAGGTGGTTATACGCAATATGTTTATATTTGAAGCCCACAAGCTTAAACAGTAATGACACTCAGAGCAAACTGGTAACAAATAAAATCCCTGTCATTGTGTTACAGCGACATCCACAGATTCACCAATCAGGTAGTACACCAGTCCATATTAATTCTGCCTGCTGGGCTGTCAATGGCCTGGTTCAGTGGTTTACATGTACATATTGCCTTGCAAATCATGCAACATGTCCTTCTTGGCAGCTGCAACATGATATATATGTGTGTGTGTGTGTGTGTGTGTGTGTGTGTGTGTATGTGTATATATATATGTATAATATATATATATGTGTGTATATATATATATATATATATATATATATATATATATATATATATATATATATATATATATAACATACACCCACATAGAGACATTGTGCATGCACCATTTCTGTTCAGTATTTTGAACAAAAGTTCGGAGTTTTTAAAGAGTTAAAATGCAGCAGCTGTGACAAGACAAGTTGGGCAGATTACGTCTTGGTGAAGTAATGGTTTCTCTCTGTTGCTAAGACAACAGAACAAGATTAAGAGGATGAGAAGAAGAGTGACCAATGTCAAGTAATGTTGCCAAGGCAGAAAAGAAATAGGATTTGAACCAAAGGATCTCAGGAACACCTGGCCTTAGCTCTACTAATCTGGTTTGGGTCTTGGCATTTGCATTAGAGTGTGTAGCATCGATCCTGCCATATGGTAAAGGGTAGCCTCATAGCAGACCAGCCACTTTAGCCAGCGTCATACTTTGAGGGGTGTGGGGGGTGAGGTGTGGTTCCAGTGCACAGATACAGGTAATAATTTTGCCGTAGTACGAGGTGCGGGAAATACGAAAATTGAGAAATAATGGCTGGTGTGAATTGAATATGGAAAACATGGTGGCTGTCTGTTTTTAAGTTTGGTAAATGAGGGAAATGTTCAGTACACCAGGACAGAAAACCCCTTTAACCCCCTCCCCCCCCCCCCCCAGTTACATTGCTTGGCTTGTATTACATGTCTACCTGCTGGTTTTAGTAAAGATGGAATTGGGTACTTGTTATTTTAGAGTGGTTGTTCTGGGATGACCTCCGCAATAGACACCTGCGTGTCTTGTCCTGCTAAGCTCCCGGCACTCAAGGTTATGGGTTTCACTATTCTATACCATAAGCTTAGAGGTACGTGGAAACCATCAGCTGAGAAATACATGGATTTTATTTGGTATTCGGAGGATGCATTTAGGACTCTCAGCAGGAGGTCTGCCTGCATTTTATGTTTGACCAAAAGTGACATAATTTGGACCAGCACGTGTGTCATTTACGGCAAGAATTGCAAGTGGTCACTACTCTATGCAGTAAGTGATTACTAGTACAAAGACGACACATTAGGTTAAGTCACCTGTAATACCAATGTCATGGATAAAGGCATTGTTCATTAATTCAAATGGGCATTGCTGTGCAAATCATGTACCAGCGACAGTAAATGTAATGACCTGCAGGTCTGAAGACCTTTGTGGCCACTCTGTATTTCCCAAATAACTACCAGGACTGTTATGTTAGAGACATAGTGTATCGCACTGGCTGTCAACTGATCGACACCTTTTGTTACGAAATGTGGTTGAAACCGTTCAGTGAACCTGCCTTAATGAACATGTGGTTGTGATGTACATGTATATTGCATGTATTATTTCTTGTGTGGCATTGGATACTGTTTACTTGATTCACAGTCATAAGCTGTTATGTTGCGACTCAGGTGCTGCCATGGAGTGATCACTACTGCAAACACTCATCACTGAAACGTTGTTTGAGGCTCTATAGTTCTGCCATCTTGCGATCAGCAGCTAAAATTAGTGAACTAGTTTCCACTTGCCACTGAGACCCAGACAAGTGACCTAGTGACCAGCTTTACAATGTGACAAATCCCCTTTCTTTAATTGTATTTTGTTATTATTGTTATAAAAACCAATGTACATATAATTTGTTTGCTGGTAGTTTGTCTGATCAGTTCAAATAAGTGCACACAAATATGGCAAAATATGTGTCTATTTTAAACTCCTGCAAACAATAAATGATTTCAAGAGTTGAATAATTGAACTTTGAAAGAACAAAATGTGCTATATATATATATATATATTCACACACATACACATACACGTATAGTGCAACCTTATTGTGGACACCTCATGGACTGGCAAAAAGTGTCCACATTAGGTGTTTTTAACAAGAAAATTGACCTTTTGGTCCTGGACATAACTGTCCACATTATACATGTGTCCGCATTAAAGACGCATCCACAAGGACAGGTTTTACTGTATATACAATGTATATGCAGCTATGAGTTTGAAAACCAAGCAAACAGCATCCTGAGACAGTGAGAGTGAGGCTTCAGTTAACAATTGACAGAAATGGGTGTGCATGTATATGTGTGTGGTACAGTAAAATTTGTTTTGAGAGGTTGTCCCATAGCACAGGCCAAAAAGTGGTCATATGAGGCAGGTGGTCTTTCAATAGAGGTGAAATAACATGGGAAAGATGACAAAAAGGACATGGTAAACATGCTCTAAAAAGGCAGATGGTCTTTCTTTACAGTGGTCCCTCAAAACAGGTTTCATTGTATCATGAATTTCGGCTCTGTTAATTATGACAAGGCTTTTCGTGTAGGACACAAAAATGGCTTCTTGTTTTGAGCTGCATCAGAAAATTTATAATGCTGAGTTACTTATAATCCTTTGCTTTGGCACAGAATAACAGATGTGGCGTGAAATAAGGACAAACCTCAAACCCACAACTACAGGACGAATATTAGCGAGCATACCGTTGTCGTATTGGATTAATTCATTCCGCTGATGAACTAGCTCACAGCGGCCTTGTCACAATTCAGGTGTAAAGCCATCAAATGCAGTTTGTCGAAAAGGATTGTGATGAATTCAGTGCTATTATGACACACCAGTCAACCATGATACAGTCTGATGGTGAAGCCTGTATAAGTACATGTACATAAACAGTGGTAACCTGCTGTATGGATACATGTAGCTGCCAATAAAAAGTGCCCACATACAGCAGGTGACCTGTCACCACAGGTGAATTTTACGAAGAAATTGACTCCTAGCTTTGTCTGAGTCTGTTGACCACAAAAAGCAATGCGGTTGCTCGTGGCAGTGGTTGCATGCAGCAGGTACCACTGTAGTTGTAGTGTGGGCAGATTATCTGCAGTTTGCAGAGATGCATGGAGACTTTCATTTCTTGTAGATTGCCACTTACCATACAGATATCTCCCTCGAAATGTCACGAGAGAAAGTTTGAGCCATTTTGGATGTAACATGTTAGAGGTCTTTCTCAATTTTACATCATCAACATTATTAATTTTGTTATTCATGAATCATAATTTTTCTTCTTACTCTTTAAATTATTCACATTATTTATATTGGATTTAATTTTCTTTTTGAATATATGTATGGGAGGTTTGAAGCAGAATGTGATTTAGCAAGGAAATACTGCATTCAGAATACAAATTAAGGTTTGAAGTGAGTTTGCCATTTCTTTGCATTGTTGTTGTGGATTCCATATGCTTACTGCTCATTTGCAGATTTTTTGTGACATGAAAATGAGAACAGGACAAATTTCTTGTACAGATTTGGACAATTAATGCAATTTTCAAAATGTCTGAAGAATTTGGCATGGAAAGGTCCCACGTGATTACTACAAGGTGCATCTGCAGTGATGTGCTTTTTCTGTGTTATTCAAGGTCTCCACATTATGATGTGTCAGGCCAGGCCCCTGGTCATGTGACAGTAAGCATTAAGGAAGTGTATTGTTGACATAAAAGCGGTCAGTTCTGACCCATAAGTCATACAATAAATACAATCATTGGTTGTGTGAGTTTGCACTCAAACACTAGACATCATGATTCATAATAGACATAAATGTTCAATAATGTGCATTGAAAGGTTTGCACCCACCTTGCAGTGGCCACCTGGTGGTCAAAATGAGTAGTCTCCTGCAAGTACAGTGGTCCCCCTCTAACAAGGTCTGCCTTAAGGAGAGATCACCATCTCCACGAAGGCCACTTCTCCATGCCCCAAAAGTGATATTTTCATTATATTGTCCCTGTCAAAGGGGGGGGGGGGGTCACCCCTCTAATGAGGCCACATTTTGGTTGCAATTAGGGTGGCCTTAATAAAGGGGGACCACTGTATGCCTTTGTCTGACATGTGAAGAATTGCCATAGAGTAGACCCCAGAGAACTGTGATTCGTGGGTGGGCTGCTGGTGCCTACCAGTGGCCTACACTTGGGTATGGTGCAAGATTTTTTGTTATTTTATTTTTATTTTAATTGCACCATGGACAGTGGTACTAACGAGTGGTACCGCTGGTGAGTATGGTGCAAGACTTCCCAGTGGCATAGTATGTTCACTACAGTGGCATTGTTGAAAGGGTTAAATTCATCCACCATTTCATTTCATTAAGCGATGTGCTAATGGAAAGTGACACCTAATGTGCAGCATTGACTGCCATGAGGAAGGAATGTTTGCGAGCAAACTGAACATGTCTCATGGAAACAAAATTCAACTAAATGTTCAATCCCACTGTGCGGAATTGAGTGAGGCATTTAAGATAAAAGACCAACATTAATGGTCACCCCTGCAAAACAGCTACGATTTATTATTGCACCATGGGGTGTATTAGGGGGAAGTATATAGTAGTGAATGCATGGAGACCCTTAGCGCCCCACTGAACATGTTTCTGTGTAGTCCTGATGCTGCTATTGATCACAGAATATCATTAATCTTTAATGGATGCCACTGTTATTCATGGATCTCTAGTTTCATGAACTTTGCAAAAAAAACAACCTCATTGGCTTCACAATGGCAATATCAAAAGGGACATTTTTTTGTGAAGAGCAAAATTGAAAATGGCTGAATGTGACACGATTATATTGATTATCATTGTCGTTAGTGAACAATACTTTCATTGGGGTGTTTATTGTTAGAGTACACTAGAAAACATGGAAACTCCCATATGATTCCTAGAATTTGTTCATAGTGCAGTGATTTGCCCTATATTCATATGTTTATGTATTTCATGTCAGTGATGGATATTATTCCACTGAAACTGCATGAAATGTGCATGGTAAACATTGGCAAAATAGGTTTCATTCACAGAGCAATATACCAAAAGTCAGTACATGGTGTTTGTCTGCAATGCAAGGTCATGCTCTGGTAGCTGTGTGGGCAGCTGGAGAATCACTTCCCACGCAGTGCAGAAAGGATTGATTAAAAACTTTTAATAATGGAACATGTCACCAATAGGTGGCACAATATATAGGTAACTTCCCCCTAACACCTAGCTAGGGTAAACAAAACCAGTTTCATTCATTAAGTGAAAATGTCATGTGACACAGGGAGGCTTCTTCTTCTTCTTCTTCTTCTTCTTCTTCTTCTTCTTCTTCTTCTTCTTCTTCTTCTTCTTCTTCTTCTTCTTCTTCTTCTTCTTCTTCTTCTTCTTCTTCTTCTTCCTCTTCCTCTTCCTCTTCTTCTTCTTCTTCTTCTTCTTCTTCTTCTTCCTCTTCTTCTTCTTCTTCTTTTTTTTTTGAGGTCAAATGAACCTGAGAATAGTGTGCATTGTGGTAGCCCAATATGAATAAAACAGGTTGAAAACTGACCAAGTAATGGCGGTGAGAAAACCATCAGATGGCCAAATAAACTTTACCTTTGACCTGTAAAGGCCAATTGTAAGGTACAGGAATGTGCATTCTTACAATTTCTACATGTAAAGTCCAACATGACTAGAATCGGATGAAAATTGACAGAGTTATGCCTGGAAGTTTTTGGTGGAATGAAATTGTCCAGAATCCTGATGAAAATATTTAGATGGCCAAATGACCTTGAGGTTTGACCTTTAGAGATCATATACATGTATAAATGTGCATTGTTTGGCCTGGAGGTTGGCTATACAGCAAACTCGACCTCATCGAAATCCAGTGATAACTTTCAGATATAGGCCAAAACATATTTTTTGTAATTAGGTCAGTACACTTGTAAAATTAGGTCAAGGTCACAAATTGAATACACAGGAGAAAAGGAAATATGATTTAGTACAGACACTGTTCAATATTGTTCCCAAGGTCAGTGGCAAGTCAATGTGATTACCTGCCAAATATTTGACAAATAATAAAATCCAAAAAGAAAGGTCATGACCTTCAGAATACTGGTCAAGGTCACAAATCAAGTACTGGGTGCAAAATCGTAGTACACAAGCAGAATTCTGCTAGAATAAGGAATGGTGGGTCCCAGCTATCTCTGGCATTTTGCACATATATATTTTTTTTTTTAAGGGAAAAAACTTGTTATTTTTATAACCAGCCATGTGACCTTGACCTTCAAACCTGACATGATAAATTATTTGGGTACTTGTATGGATGGAGTCTATAGCTATCCATAGAGCTCAACATCAATCAGATCAGCTGAAAATTGTTCAACTCGAATTTGTGCTCTTCTCATTATTTGTACAAATATTTTGTATATATATAACATTGCTTCCTTCAAACATGTGACTTTCATAAAAGTAAAAAGAGGGCACATAGCAAAGCTAGGAAGATGTTGTAATGGCCAGGCTATCGTGCAAATAAATTTTTGATTACTTTGTGCATGAAACTGTGAATTAAGAAGCATCTTCGGAAATTGTCTGTACCTAACACGCCCAAACACTTGCTGCTGTGCCCAGACATCGTGAACTCCCAACACACTGTTATAGATAATCCATCGGCAGTTACTGTGACAGTTTGTATCATACTTGCCTGTGAAACAAATCCCCCCGGACAAAGTGAACGAAGTCGAGTCTGATGACTGATCAGCCGTCTCCACCAGGTGAACTCCACTTACAAGTCGGCTTCTTTGTATTCTCCACCTGTTGCCTTGTGACAGGGCTGTTGCACTGTGCGTACAAAACCCATTACCCAAAAAAGCACGTAGCGAGCAGAGTTTGCTAACCTGATCATCAGCCTGTCAGGTATTGTATGCGGTCTTATATTTCTGTGTTACCGTGATGGAGGTCTATTAACTGATGAGCCACCACTTGGCAGAAAGTGCATGACAGCACACATGGGGTACCAGACACGTGAATTCACTTCGAAATCCTAAATTATCATCCTTCAATCTTCTTTTGTTTCGTAGTATTAAGCAGAAAGCTGTTCAGGCTGATCCCCATCATTGATTGCTGTAGTCCTCAGCAAGGATTTTAATCAAAAGAAACTAATAATAACACACACGTGCATAATTACCCAAAAGGGGTGCATACAATATTATTTCAATTAAAACACTCCTTATATTACATCATTTTATCAATGTTTGGTTATACTCACAACAGCCAGGGGAATTGGTTTTGTTTGTACATCAGGTCCCTGACTTTTGACAGGTGTGTATAAAAGACAATGATGCTGTCAAATCATCCACATTGTTACCAATTTGATACATAAAGGATGCCACTGATGAGTCTTGCATAGGTTTTCAATTCAAGTAAAACAACCAATTTTAAGAGTACAATTTGTTCTTTTTCAAGTGGATACACATAGTCAGATTAACTTGTGGTACCTTTCCAGTTTTATTTTGTGTTCCCATCGTGAAAGTATTGATGGTTATATACGGGATCCTTTCCATGGGTACAACAAGGTCAGGATTTCAATAATTTGTTCCCCCCCCCCCCATTCTCCTTGTAAGTATAGTTGTTCAAACGTACATTTGTATTTTTGCAAAGTCTTGCCATCATAAGCAACAACTTATTTATTTGCTATTATTTCATGTTCTCATATTCTTAACTCTTTCAGTGCCAATCATGTCGTAAGTCGATCTACTTAAGTCAGACTAGTCTGAATTATCCTTAGGATCCCAGATTCGTGTTTCTCGTAAACAGACCTTTCATTCAAGTACCAGTGTGCCTACAGTTCCAGAGAGAATACCTCAGGTCAACTGAGCTTTTCTCGGTGTGCATTGGGCACAGCCAAGAAAACCTGTTGACTCAGTCCAAAATTTGGCACTGAAAGGGTTAAAATATAAGTGGGATGTCTTGACCTGATACAAAACGTCAAACATGTTTGATGCTTTCCTGCAGGTGACCCTCATATAACTTATTTTAAAGCCTTGAATTATCTAAATTTGCACATTAAATCTGATAATAGCGATTATGTAAATAAAGTATAGGTTTAGACATGGACAGGAACTGGATTGAATACAGAGCATAGAAAGATTGTGTTATTTTTATTTCAATAGCCTTCTTTCAGCTCAGAACTACACAGAGGATATGGTACCGTTGCACCTTTTTGTATAAATGGGATAAAGATATAATATGCTCCGATTAGTACCTGTGGTTGTAATACAAACTCTATTCATTGTCAACAAGTTTTTTTTTTTTTCCTTTTTCCAACACTGCAGCTCCTTTTCCAAAGTTGTGCTGCCATCAAGAGAAACTGGGGGAATTTCCCGAGGGAATATACTAATTGTCAAATAGGACAGGGTGGGCAGATAAAAGGGTCAGTTCTCTAAAAAAACTACTGACCATAACCGTGGATCACATTTTCCAGCTTATGGGTCTTAATCAGTGCTAATGTGTTTTTAAGTTGGCCACATTCTAAAATGGTAGGTAATTTATTGATTTTTGCCCCGTTGACGTAAATGCTGGGTGCAGCTTTAGAAATGCCTGTCCACTTTCTGCGTAAATATCTCTGATTTGATAAAATGAGGTACCTGTGTTTGGTCTGAATGAGGGCAGCAGGGTTTACCCTCAAGGAACTGGCGCCACTGTACGCAGTGAATGCAAGGGGGTGACTTGAATGATTGATATAAACGGGCTATAAATGGCACGCATCAGCTAGATGAAAAATGTCCCGGATACGGGAGAGTGGTTGGAGTGTTTCATATTGCGAGCTGGTCTTGATGGACTGAAAAGGAAGTGTTTTGGGAACATTGTGGCCACTAGCAGGACAGGTAATTGATTTTAGAACGACCATGAAGCTCTGATCCAGCACGAGGACCTCGTGTGCTACTTGCCCTTCAAGCAAATCGAGGTCTCTGTTCACCGCTGGTCACAAGCCAAAAGCGTGAATTCTTGGACGAAACAGGAACAGCTCAAGATTGAAAGTGACTGAGATGATTAAGGAGAGACCCTCTTTTCATAACTGCCCATTTTATGGCATGGTGGACATACGTGCTGCATTGAAAGCTGAAAATTTAGGATCCAGATGGAAGAAAGGAAAATTGATCACATTGATTGCAAATCAAATCCGCTGTAATTGAATGGAAAATGTATGATTTGTATTCCGGGATGAAATGCCATCATATAAAAAAAATGAACCGTGTCAGGCAGAGAGACCGTGTATTCTATGACATAAAAATGGTTTAATATACCCACGTAATAGCAGTACAAACTTGTGGTTGTTATTTGATGTAAGAAATACTGCGTTTATATTATAACTACTCTGAGTCACTTGCATGCAAGAAATCAGGATATAGCTCAGTCCACGCACTGAAGTGAATAAATCTAAATAGGTATAAACATTTATACAACCCGATGATGATGATGATATGTGTGTGTATGTTGTCATGGTAACAGCTAGAGCATTGTCCTTGATTCAGTATAGTGAAACCTAAACCTGTCTCTAAAGACCACCCCTGGGGAAGAACAAATTGTGTTTTTCCAAGACGAAAGGTGGTCTCTTGAGGCAGGTGGTCTCTTATTGGAGTGGTCTCTCAAGACAGGGACCACTGTATGTGTAACTGTAATGATGGTCATGCCAAGTACAATCCCAGTGTAAAGTGCGGGAGACTGCATCATGTGACCACTGGCAGAAGCGTGGACCTAAATGTCATTGATACACATGGCATTGGGCGCTAACATGGCCTTCCAGAGTCTTGTGCGGCAGCTTTCTCTGCACGACATTTTGTTATATAACCTTCATAGCCTTAAGCCTTATATGTAACTTGCAGCATAACTTGGATTTATGGCTCCTGATAAACCTGCTGGTGAAGGTCCACTTCCTATAACTGACTGCCTAACAGACTTAAGATTAAGTCACAGTTATACAATAAAAGTACAAAAAGTGCAGACCAGTAGTAGTAGTAATGATGATGATGATGATGATGATAATAATAAATATATATATATATATATATATATATATATGTATATATATATATATATATATATATATATATATATGTATATATTTATATAAAAGATCAACTTGTTCATAGAAAAATGTTCCCACATCAGCACAAAGCCTAGACTTGAAAGAATTTGGCTGAGCTTTTTCAGCAGATGGACTTTGTAATTATGCATCCCCCATCAGCACCATCCCCCAAGGATGGAATGCATATAGTGTTTAGTCTTATCTGAGCTGCTGTCATGTATCTTATTATGTCTCCCGGTGCAACGGGGGGGGGGGGGGGGGGACATATTGTTTTTGCGTCCATTTCTTCTTCTTCTTCTTCTTCTTCTTCTTCTTCTTCTTCTTCAACACGTTGTGTGTGTTGCGGAGGCGATAACTCAAGAAAGATTTGACTTGGGAAGCTGAAATTTTTTGTGAAGATGTTCCTATATAAAACCTTGCTTAGGATTGCAGATGGGTGACCTTGATGTATTTTTCAATGTCACATGGGCATGTCATGTAAAATTGACGCGGTCGCAATAACTCTGCAAGGATTTGACTTAAGAGGTTGAAATTTTGCATGATTATGTAGCATAATATAAACTAGATTGGGATTGTACTAGGGTGACGTTGACCTGTTTTCAAGTTACATGGCCACTTTTAAAAATCATTGCAGATGCACTCAAGAAAGATTTGACTTAAAGAGGTTGATATTTTGTGTGATTATGTTTCTATGTAAGACTTTTGTATGCCTTTACTTGTAACTGCAAATGTATGACATTGACCTATTTTTCAAGGTCACATGGGCATTTTGTCTAAAATCAATGTGGACATGATAACTCAGGAAGATTTGACTTGGGAAGTTGAAATTTTATGTGAAGATGTTCCTATATATGATCTTGCTTGGGATTGCAGATGGGTGACCTTGACATATTTTCAAGGTCATGTGGGCATGTCATCTAAAATTGACACGCACGGAACAACTCTGCAAGAATTTGACTCTTGAGGTTGGAACTTTGCATGTTTATGTACCATAATACCAACTAAGATGGGATTGTAGATGGGTGACCTTGACGTATTTTCAAGGTCACATGGCCACTTTTTAAAAATCATTGCAGATGCACTTGAGAAAGATTTGTCTTAAAGAAGTTGGCATTTTGTGGGATTATGTTTCTATGTAAGACTTTTGTAAGACCTTGCTTGTAACTGCAAATGTATGACCTTGACCCATTTTTCAAGGTCACATGGGCATATCGTCAAAAATCAATGTTTTGAAATGTCAATAAAGAGTGTACCTTCACCATATCTGTAGATCATTGGAATCAGTATGCCTATTTATAAAAATAATGGTGACAATAGTAAGGGCGCATAGGGAGACATATGATTTTCTGCTGGAAAATCAGCTGGTCTAGTTTTACTTATATTTCTCTTCCCGCTTGACCTATTGCGCCCTAATTTGGTACAGATAATCTATGGGTTTGGGAAATTTTTTGCATATAATAATATATAACCTTGAAATTTCAGTTCAAGGTCAAATCCTCGTCGCATTTTTCTGCTGACTCAGCACTTTTCACATATTGGCTTATTGTTATCAAGGTTCCTATTAAATGTTAATAGGAAAGTACCCATGGGCTTTCAATTTATATGGTTTATTTTAAACCGGAGTGTCCTTGAAAGGTCAAACTGCATAAGTTCCTGTTGATTACTATTGAAGTCAATGGGGATTGCAATGCTAATTCACATTTTCAACTTCTTCAAAACAATTGGCCAGATTCACTTCAAACTTGGTGGGGATGTACATCAGGTAGGTGGGTATCTGCCAACTGTCTTCAAATGCTCATGGAATCATTTTTGGATTTTTAATGTTTTTGGGGGGTTGATTTTTGTATTCCTATTGATCACCATGTAAGCCAAAGGGGTCTGCAATGGTAGTTCACATTTTGACTTCTTCAAAATTGTAAGCCAGATTCGCTTGAAACTTTTGGTACAGATACTCCATAGATTTTGAGAATTTTATCCATATGATTGTGGATGACATTCAGGTCACAAGTCAAGTTCACAAATGCCTTCCAAAATGTGATGGGTTCCCTGCCACCTCTCTAAGTGGGCATGATTGAAGTCCATCAAACTTGCCCATTATGTACCCAGGTGAGACTTCCCTTAAATTTGCTAAAAGGTGACCTTTAGGTTAGAGGTCAAGGTCAAACTTTCTGCAGAAGAATGGTGGCCCTCTTATAGGTGGGGGTGGGGGGCTCTGGTGAGAGGAACCTGCTCTGGGGATGGATAATGTTTTCCACACAGAAAACTTGCTTATATATTCACCATGCAGGACTTGGCCACTGTGTATTATACAGTACACATGTTGGCAGTGGCTCCAAGGGAATTCATACGTTTATGAAGGTGATATGATTAAACGTATGAAGTGGGCATGTACATCAAGGTACCATCCAGTGGGCAATCACCAATTGATGACAAAGACACTCCTGGATTATTTCTGTGCCAATTGAGAAGCCTTCTCAAGTTGGTGAACTAATGCGTGTCCTCTTGCCTGGAAAGTAAGCCTTACAGTCAGAAGTGGTGACGTGGATGCAAGTTTGTTGCCTAGTTTTTGCTCCCAGATATACTAATCCTGGCCACAGCATAAGTAGTTGTGGTAAAATATTTCTCTTGATTGTACATGGTGATCCAAGGCATACGGGTGGATTTGCATTTATGATTACAATGTATAGATAAAGAGTAAAGTGTACATATACATCCTCATCAATTTCTCTATTTCAGATGTGTAAAAAGAAATTTATCTAGGTGTAAAATAGAGCAGGAACATATAACATTAACTGTGTGAAGTTGTATACAAATTGATGATGTATTTACATTCCCAATATAACTTTTCTGCAGCACTGTTTTGTCATGTACCAAGGGACAGAATAAGAATGTCTGTTCTGGCGAGATAAAGAAATAAATGAGAGCTAATTGTCAGTTCTCGCAATATGTTTTCCATGGACTTTCTGTGGATCTTGACAGTTTTCCTCCTCCTTTGGTGGATGGCAAAGCTGGCTGATAATTATCCAGCAGGCCCGCATAGCAGGCAATTAAAGCCCACCAATCACATACAGTGACAGAAAAGTACATGTATGCCATTATTGGCCAATGAAATCTCTGAAAAAAAGACTAACAAATCTGAAAGTTTGAGGTGTAAACTAACTCAGGATGCTCAACAACTAAGGAACATCCTGGATTAGCAACACATCAAATGAACCAAATGCAAATTGTGAATGGTATAAGTCGTATAAAACCCAGTATTTCTATTCAAGGACATTTTCTCAAGATTATTAAAGGGACCATGAGGAAACTTTGAACCGTGAACCCCCCCCCCCCCAAAAAAAAATGACAATACATGTATGCAAGTCAGGATCTGAAACACAACAGCAGAGCAACTGCATCAGTCGCCACTTTTAGCTCTGCTGACCTAAGGTTGCAGAGCTTTTGTGACTGCTCAGGTCTGTCCATCTGTTCTTGAAACTTTTGCTCGTTAGCACAATACCATCCACAGTTTTCAAGTTAGCTCAATATAACTTTTAGGGCTTATATGTTGTATGGAATTCTAGGTCGCCTTTGAAATTGGGGGCACCTCCTACAATATTATGCAATATAGGGGTTAAAATGTGAAAATCTTGTGAGCACTCTAGCATCTGTAAATTTTTAGCAGATCTTCACAGAATTTGGTGGAATTATGGGGGGGTTGAAGTCTAAGTTGCTAATGTTACAAGTGGCGCCACCTATAATTTAACCTGTTTGGGCTCTTTATGCTCACTGTACTAACACGACTGCACTGAGAATTAAGATATTACAGCATGTGGTGCATATCTAATGAAAGCTTTATAAGTAAGTGCAATAGCTTGTAAAATATGGATCTGATTTTCAAGTAAAGTGGCAGGTTTAAGCTAAGTTTGTCCACCCCCAAAGTAAATTTTGGTTGTGATGTATGGATCTCTCTTGTAGTTATCAATGTCGTCATCGTCATTCTTAGTATTCTTTGGCAGTAAAAACCATTAGCACCAGACACTAAAGTATGGGTTTTATTCAAGGGACCTTGATGGCCATCCATATTGTCTTCTTGTTTTCAACCTCGGTACATAAAGGATGGTATTGTCATCCCGTGTTGTCCGTCTGTCGTCCTGCAATATCTAAAAAAATATTGACCACAGCTTTATCAAAGTTTTGTTAGAGATGCATCTTATGATGGACCAGGTGTTTATTTAAAACTAGCCTTATAGATTTTTTATAAAATTTCAAAATATTCATTTGATGGCCATCTGAGCGGCGCACAACGGGACAACATTATCATAATATGTCAACAAGGATACATTGCAGCTTCACCAAATTTTTATCAGAGATGCACATTATAATGGACCATGTTCCTATGGAAAATCAGCTTCCTTTTATTATTTTTAAACTTATGAAACTTTTGAAGTGTTTATTTGAAGGCCATCTTAGTGGCACACAAGTGGACAGTTTTGTTACCATAATATCTCAAGAAGGATTCATCACAACTTCATCAATTTTTGGTGCAGTTACACTGTATTATAGTACCTGTGAAGTCTCAAAACAAAAACAAAAATTGCAGAATTTTGGAAAAAAAAAAAAAAAAAAAGATTGTGGGCACTAAGGGTAATATTTTCTCTGAACGCTATTGTTTTTTTGGTCACTAACGTAAAGCAAGTTATTTTCAATGAAAGTAGACATATTTCAAGGTTCTCTCGTGGAAGTGTTGACAGACTTATTGAATGATCCAATGCTGAGTATGGCTTTCTGAATTTTAGGTGTATGTGATTTTTTGTGAACAACCAGAAACTATGCTTGAGTGTCAGTATCAAATGTTAAATAGTTTATTGTGTTTTTTTGATTGAACAATAACATTGTACAGACTTCAACAAACAAACAAAAACAAAAACACCCCCCCCCCCCTCCAAAAAAAAATCTGAATATCCAGTTTACCTCAGTCTGGAAGGGGT
Organism: Hermodice carunculata; assembly: GCA_964020975.1. Classification (NCBI taxonomy): domain Eukaryota; kingdom Metazoa; phylum Annelida; class Polychaeta; order Eunicida; family Amphinomidae; genus Hermodice; species Hermodice carunculata. Next base: position 36,601,481 of record OZ026612.1, read on the forward strand.
ACAGAGGGTCTTCTGGGACTTGCAGCATTTTTAAAATTGTGCAAATAATATCTCTAAGGGAAGCCACTTAAACATCCATGTTGGATAAAAAAAACTAATCTAGTTAAGTTGAGGGGGGTTAAGGCCTGTTTAGTTGTCCACCCAACAAAATCGATTTAAGTTAAAAATATTGACGTCTTTACTTGCAAAGACGAAAACATCATTTTGCTGATACATGTATATGCTATGCAGTTAAATGGGTTTATTCAAGTAGCGGTCAACTTTTTTACCCATAAAAAGTATTTCTGGTTGTGTTTTCATGCTCGTATATTCAAGAGTGAGTGAACAAATTATCAAAATGGTAGAAAGCATCTGTGTTGTTGTTTTTATAGCCTCAAGAGTTGTGATTATATATTAAATACAGGTATTAATATACATGTACCCCCTGATATAAACTCATGACTCTGAGCCCTAACAGCTGACAATTTTCAATACATGTACAGGTATATAATATTTGTGTGGACTTCACAGTTCATTTAGCCATTCAAGATAAAATGGCCTTTGGATGAAGACTCTGAAATGACAGACATGGAAATATAAATTATGCATACTGTGAAACCTGCATCAGCTGTGTATATATCTACTGAGTACAAAAGAAGAGACATTAAGGCATCAATTTTTAATGGTGAAGTATCTTTATTTGACAGTATTCAGTATCAATCATTCAACCATCTATGTTATTGATAAAGGGACATCTAAAGAGTAGTGAACAGTAGTTACAGCATTTCAAATTACAGTTATAATGTTACTCAGGTGTAATTTGAAGTATCTGCTACGTAGTAGGTCAATAAGAAAAAGAGAAATGCTTTGTATGCTTATGGTGACTCTGTTAGACTGTAGGACAGTGGGAGCCAGTTATGGCTCATAACCAGCCTGACCCTCAGGCAACTGCCATGGTGAAGGTTGGGTGGGGGTGGGGGTGGGGGTGGGTAAGTAATTGGTACCTCTTTGGCACCATGCTTTTCCTGTGTCCGTTTGCCTTTCTTCCCCACCTAGTCAGGTTGTAGACATGAAAATGAGGCATGTCAGTCAAGCGTTTATTTAGAAGACCGTACATACCCTCGGCTTTAGTAACTAATACACAAAAATGCATGCGGTAGAGTCTCTCTCTCTCTCTCTCTCTCTCTCTCTCTCTCTCTCTCTCTCTCTCTCTCTCTCTCTCTCTCTCTCTCTGTGCCAAACTTATTTATTGTTCCCCATTTGCATTCATACTTTAATATATAAAATATGAATTTTGCATGTAAAGGACCTAGGTGTCGTAACTAGCATGCAGGGAAGTTACGATATAAAGGTAAAAATTGTTTGCCACTTCACCTGTCATTTACATAAATTTTATCTCAGATATGCACACTACTGATGGAACAAAGGCACTATGACAGAAAAACGAGTCCATCAGAAACAAGACAACCAGATTAGGTTCTGTTTCTATGACAAAATGCAGAGTAATTGTGTGCATTTGGAAACATCCTCAGATATAATGGTTATCCAGCATGTGCTAACAATCACTGTGTGCAGGGGGAAATACTTGATACATGTAATGGGTTTGTTTGGTATCATTACGTACAAGCACCAACACACTAATGCTGTTATCACATCGAGTTTGTCTCTTAATTTATTTATAGCAACACAGCAGTGCAAGGTGAAACTGAAACTGGGTACCAGAATCTGATGCAAACTAAACATTGGTATTGAACAGAGCTGGAGTTTTGAACAAAACAAAGGCATGAACTAGAAAGGAAATATACATGTACGGGGCAGATTAAACAATTACAAACAATGACTTGGACTTACCCATAGCTGTGACTTTATGGGGCGATCATTAATGACGGACATATATAATGGTTTAATGGCACAAGACATATATATGTGACAATTAACCCATTCCTGGTCAGCATAGGACTTGAGTCAAGAACTTTCCTTGGTACAGGTTGGGTGCATTGTACCCAAAATGGGCCCAGGAAACCTATTGACCTAGGGTATATGCTATCGTGAATGGTCTCGCAGACAAATCTCAGCAAACATGTTTTCTAGTCGTGAGAAATTTATATAAAAACATAAAGGCAGACAACAATTGATATCCAGGTGCTTTTGGGCAATTTGAGTGGGAAAGGGTTAGCCTAAGGGCGTTAATGTTATCATAATGGTGCCCTATATAATGGCCAGATAGTAGCTCCGATAATCAGCGTAATTCTCACCTGTCATGCTTTATAACCATGGTAACGGAGCAAGGAAGCTATCTGGGGCTTTACTATGTGGCAAGATACTAATATAATTCTTCTGAAAAATGTATATGAAGAAGGCATAATTGGGTTTTAAGTATTTAAGGGACATTTTCTTTGAAAGAGGAGACTTAGTAAAGAATGTGCCTCCTGGAGGTGTGTAAAATAACCATGTAAGCCTGAAGCTTAAATTGTTTAAAATATTGATACACATAGAAGAATTATTGTGAGGCAGGCTTTACTAACAACACTTGGAAAAAATGTTTTAATATCTATTCTCCTGAAGTTGTCTTTAATAATTAAAAAGATAATTCAAGATATTTAAGAAAGAAGATTGCTCTGTGTTTTAATGGCTTTAAAGAGCAGATATTAATCTGCTTGGGACTGAACCAATGGCTTTCCCTTGTACACACTTGCCAAAATACAACCAGTGTACACTGGGCAAATATGCAGACTAATAGAGCGTGTCCAGTACTCTGTTCTGCTTGGTGGCAGCACCTGCTTCTCGTGTCACATGACATTTTCAACCAATGAATGAAGCAGGTTTTTTTATCCCACAGGTGTCTCCACCTGCAACAGGTGGATACCAAGGGGGACGTCACCTGTACCAACAGGGGACATCTGATTGATAAGTGAGTCAGGCCAACACCAGGGGCTGCATGTAAAGCCATAGAAATACAAAATAAGTTCAGATAAGATAAGTTTATTTCAGACACAAAAAGTCCATAGGATAAATTCAATGAATAAAAGGCAGTGAAATAATAGTAAAAAAAAAGAAAGAAAGAAAATAAATATCTAAGGCAATGTATCCACCGCTTGACCATACAATCATATACGTGTATGCAGTGCATCATGCCAACGTTTGAATGAATACATAAAGCTCTCTAAATTTAAGCCATGAGCCAGCAAGACTGTTTAGAATAAAATTTTCACTGGTTTCAACTCTGTTCCAAAAACTATAAATTTTGCTCCCAGAAGATCGCAACACTAGGGATACCAATAGTGACAAATGCTTTGCTTATACTTATCATTCTAGGCAGGTCAAGGAATATATGAAGTGACAGTTTTTATATGCAATTTTCAGTTTATACGTCTGAGAGCTTTTACAATTGGCCCACAGCTGAAGGCAGTATCAGTTACCCAAATATGATTTAACTCATTCCATACCGGTCCCTGATTTTTCCGTACAGCTACCTAGATTTAAGACGACAATTGCATATTTAAATTCTTCACAAAAAGAGCTTTCGTTCAAGTACCAATATGCCTGAAGTCTTAAGTCAGTGGTTCTGGCACTGCCTGGCAAGTCATGCAGCAGCTGCCGCAAGAAAAACAGTTTCAAAAACATGTTTAAGTGTTGAATTTACCATTACTTTAATGGATTAACCCTTTTCGCTGTTGGATTAACTTGAATTAATAAGTAATAGTAATCATCAGACAAGTTATACATGATGTACTCCAAATACTTATATTTTTCAACATACTCAATTTTGCCACTATTAAGATACAAACTAGGTAACTTATGTAATTTCTAGGTCCTAGGTGGAATACACATACCGGCAGTTTTTGTCATACTCTTGTGAATATCTAACTTTATAGCTGCAACAGAGCATACATCTATAAATCTCTGAAGAGCCTGCTAATACACATGTAGACACATGTCACCTGCATAGACTAAATATCTAACTATCAAATCTCCAGCATCACAGCCAACTTTAACATCATTCAATTTCTTACTCTTTACATTTACAGTATAATATAGAATGTGGCACAACAAGTGTCAGCTAGTAACTTGTTACAGTGGAACCACAACGCATTTAGAACTGCATGGGCTTTCGCAAAATTAATTATCCTAGGCAAAATGATGCAGGGTGATGTGTTCAGGAGAAAGGCTGAAAACATGCTAAAACATATAGCCTGCGTTCCATGTATATACAGCAAGAACTAGTACCTGTCTGCATACTTCAAATAAATCACCACTCGCGTTCGGGGAAAAAAGTACCAGTCTTTAACAGTTGAAGGTAAGGGTAATCTTGTTTTAATCAGGTACCTGGATGCATAAAAATATGTTCTTGAGCAATTATGAGTAATTGAGAGGGGTTCCTTGATGTTTATTGATATGATTATTTCTGTAAATGTTAACTGGAGACAACAGTAGCTTGGATTGGCTCTGTTACCAAGAGATATTGTTCAAGCAGTGGCATGGGTGAAAGAAAGGTTACGGAACAGAAATTGGATCCCTTTCTGAGTTTCATGCGCTGAGAGATATGGCTGTAACACTTTGGGTGCGATGTTGTTGACACGTACCAATCAGTATAGGGCAAAACTGCGACATTCGAAGGTTATCGTAACTGTCAAAATGCATGCATGCAGAATATTATTTTAGGTTTAATTTGTGCTTGTATGTTATCTCGCTATCCATGGTCACGAACTATGTGAACCAAAACCATATGTAGAACAAGCTGTTGTCAAAAGGGGACCATTGTACAATAATGGACAAGACCCATGTATATGTATGAAATCGATGAGTGACATCTTGTGTGATTTGTGTAACAGCCTAATTCTCCTCACAAAGTTGTGTCTACTATATATGTCTTACAGCGACAAAATGGTCTTTTTCTGTACTGAAGTACAACCCTGGACTAAGTCAGGTAAATGTCATGCACATTTAGAAGTAAACAATAATTAGTCCTGGACCTTACTCCAGGGTCTCTGAGATTAAAGTTGGAAGGAAAGTCCAATCTGTTAGGAAACACTGACCAATAAGCTCAACTAGCTTGTCAGTCAACAGGGCTTTTGCTGTCACTTTTCATCTGTCTGCCATCCATCCACAATTCATGTTTTGGACTCTTCTCTGAAATTGCAGGCCAAATTGGCTGGATCCTGTTCAAATTCAGTAGACATACACAGAGGATGAGTCTGTACCAACTAACTCTTTCATTGCCAATCACATCTTAAGTCAGTCTACTTAAGTCAGACAAGTCTGAATTATCATTAGGATCCCAGATTCATATTCCTCATAAAAAGACCTTTCATCCAAGTACCAGTATGCATATAGTTCTGGAGAGAATACCCCAGGTCAACAGCTTTTCTTGGCACGCATTGGGGGCACATTGTGCCCAATGCGCGCCGAGAAAAGCTTTTGACGCGTTCCAAAATTTGGCACTGAAAGGGTTTAATTTGCACATATATGGTCACATTCCAGTGAATTTTCATGGATACATATTTTTATAAATTCCTGCAATTTTTACCTCAGCTGACAGCTGAGGTTATATTGTATGGCCCAGCATCGTCTGTTGTCCCTCCGCCTGTCCGCAATTTACATTTTCAGCTTCTTTTCCAAAACTTCCAGCCAGATTTACTTGAAACATGGTGGGGATGTACCTTGGGTAGGTCTCTACCAAGTTTGTTCATATGGTCATGGTTCAGTGATTTTTCGATTTTTTATGATTTAAAAAAAAAAAAAATTTGGCAAGATCTTAAAAAAATCTTCTCCACAATCGCTAGGCCAATTGCTTTAAAATTACTTGGGGACACTTCTTGGGATCCCTAGACCTTAATTTTGTTCAAGAGGTGGTGCTGCAAGTTTCTGCTATTTTTTTTTTTCACGGAAATTTTTGTGTTGTAAGGCTGTTTTCAACTTCTTCTCCAAAACTGTCACTGAGATTGTTCTGGATATGTAGCTTGTGGGAGGAGTAAACAAAGCTGTTCAGTAAATAGTGATAAGCTGTACAATAAATGGTGATAATATGGATACCTTGTTTTTTAATGAATTTTTCAATCAGGGTACTTGTTGGTTTATGCATGCATTTCTATTTATTACGTCATGTAAGTCCATGGGAATGATATGCCCATGAAGTATTAATCTCTGCCCATGGGATAGTGGTCTCTGGGCTATAACTTTCTGGTGTTTTGATTTTGCTGCATGAAATCTGACGCACACAAGAATCACAACCAATAAAAATGTCATGAAGTAGAACTACCGGTAGGTCAAAATATTTGGGTCACAGTGATAGCCATTGACTATTGGCCTGTTTATCAAAACTTTACATACAAATATGTATTAGGCGTAAAATGCATGTTTTAGTGAAATTTTCTCACCAGATTAGGCATCTGGGTCACTCATATAGATGTTCTATCAAGTCAAAGTTCAGTTCAGTTCAGTTTTGCGCAGTGTTCAACTACAGCTGAAGCTCAGCTCAGCTCAGCTCAGCTCAGCTCAGCTCAGTTTGTGGGCAGAGTATATCTGGATCAGCTGAGCATAGGATATTCACACAGACTTCTTGTCTGATAGCGCAGCTCTTACTTGTGTGGCATCTTAATAATGACCAAAAGGTCCAACTTCATAAAAACAATGACAACAAAATCCACTGGATTTGAAGAAATTAGGATTTAAGAGTTACAGGTACATGCAAACAAATGTGTAGCGTGCAGTGATATGTTCTGACGTACAAGTCCATCTCAATTCATAGTGCTGCCAAAGCACACCAAGGAAAGTTGTTGACATGGACAATTCGTACAGTCTCAGCAACAGTGGGCATACTGCTGTTGAATGAAGGGTTAGTGTAGAGAAAATACAAATCCTGAGGACGTTATGCTGATACAGAGCATGTTGACTTGTGTTGAAATATTTGCGAGAGTTCACATATGACAGCTCAAAGACCACCTGCAGTTAAAGAACTAGTTGACAGAAAAGATGGTCTGAAATAGCTAGTACCACTGCAGGCTGGATGACGGAGACACAAACAAATCTACTCACACTTGAGTGTCTATGTAAATCAGATCTTACGGTAAATGCCAAGTTTTCCTTCAGGCTGTCGTTGTACTTCAAATGCTGGTTAGATAGCTAATGAGGAATACCTGAGTCCCCCCCCCGGGGCGGGTAGTTCTTAATGATGACATGTCTACAGTTGACATGGTTAATCAACTCCTTGTCCAATTAATTCATAATTATAAGGGGGAGTCTGTGTCATTCTTGAGACGGACTGATGACGCGTAGGTTTGCTTCACCAGGGTCTGTGTGGCATGTGATGTTGACCAAGACAGTGGGGATCGAAGCTTATACTTCAGGCTGATCAGGGAAACTGTCAAGCGTACCTTGAAAAATGACCACCATGTGTGTGAGATACATTTACTCAGTAATGTCAGCTGCTGGGGGGTGAGGATGAGCTGAGGCTATATAGATGGGTCTATGTTGATCGGGTAAGCTCTAATTGTCTGGGGCACCATACACAATGAACAGTCAGGCCCCACACCAGTACTTTCACTTTCACTTTCACCCGCACAAGTACAATGAAACCACATCAGCCTAATCATTTTTGCTTTGGCTTGCAACTCTTGCTGCACCAGTAACAATCATGCCATGCACATATATATGAATCTGACATTTCATGGAGTGGCGTATAAATATATGCGGTGAATATTTTACATCATTTGGAAATTGCTTTTCAACTTCTGAAAAAGTTATGCACATTGCCAAGGGTTGCACAAAGTCCCAAAGTAATCTTACCTGTAAAGTTTTAATGTATAAAAGAAACAAGGAACACGTGTAACCCCTCCCCCCCCCCCACACACACATGTATGTGTCACTGAGTTTTACCCTTATGGTATAATAAAGTCTGTGTTATTGAGTTGCACTCTTTTGTTTGTCATACGTGTATTGTCAGTGACATGCACAGACACAGCAAACAATTGACATTTCTGAAAGAAAGAAGGAAATAATAGCGGAAAGAACGTGGGTCCCTGGCATTCAAATTGAGAAGGTTGCACTTTGCTCTGTGTGCCCGTCGTGCCGTGCCATCACACGGAATGGATGCTGATGCTGTGGAGTCGGGCGCGGCAGCCATTGTGTGTGTACAGATAGATGGAAAACTTGTGTGGGTTTTAGCAATGGTTTCAGTGACGAGAGACACTGTTCTGAGTGGGAAGGAGCAGAAAGGAATCACGTGTCTGTCCTGTGGCCATATACTAAATTGAGTCCGCGTTGATGAAGCACTTCCAAAACGTTTGTCCACATATATGACCAGCGAACTCCTACTTTTTGTCTGAAGTGCTCAGACTTCAGATAGCTTCACATAAATTTGCTCAGCGTGACGTCTGTGTGCAGGTTCTTATACTTTATAGATACAGGCAGCTTGTCTACTTCTTGCCTTCCCGTCTGGGAGATGTAGCACACTTATTGTGGCAAGTGTACTGTACTGCGGCTGCAGTCCTAGTCAAAGTGATATTACATGTATCAGCTTGAAGGCTAAACCAGCTTGCCCTTAATTAGTGTTACACGGCCAAGGTATTGTTACATTTCATGTGGACATCTAAGGAATTAGGGGTTTACCTGGACGAGGCTTGAAGCAAAGTAGTCCTTGCTCCGCCAAAGGGAGGGCACAGACATTTGTGTTGACTGCCGTTCCAGTCATATACTCCCAACTGTCACGGAATAGAAAAATTAAACCCCATTCTGTCATAGTCAAGGCATTTTGTGTTGCTATTTTATCCATAACACTCGGTCGTGGACAACGACAAGCACAGTGGCAGATGAACATGCGGGTAAATTGGCTTCATTGGTTGGATGACCGTGCTGTTTGGTCACCTGACACCACCAGATGATTCAAAACAGAAGCTAGTCATCCGGCAGACCATGAGTGCACTGCCTGATAAACTGAGGAACTGAACTACCTTATGACGTAACACTGATTTGTATGAATGAAATGAAAATTTGGTAAAAAGTCTTGCTTACTTAGTTGGGCTGGGTTCATCTCCGTTTATCATTGGTACCAGGTGATGTGTTTTTGGATTCTACTGTCCAACAGTCATGTAACAGCAATTTTGATTGGATGTTATGATTTATTCAAGATGGCATCACAGCAAGCAGGGTGTAAATCATTCAACTGGGCATGAATCCAGGCATTTTCTCCTAGCTTAAATGGAAAAGCTGATCTACTATGATAGAATGACAATTTGTTAGACAGAGAATAATGATCTTATTCCACAGTGACAGTATGTAGGTTGTGATGATGATTTTAATAATGGAGAGCTGACTTGGCAGTGATGTACGTGGAGATATCGGGGAATCAGCCGGCTATCTGATGCAGCTGTAGGAAAACAGCTCATTACACCTGCTGTAGTTGATGACATTTGTCATCTTTCAGCGGCTGAATTTGCCTTACTGATTCCTGATACTAAATTTAGAGGCTTAACTAATTTGGCATGTTCCTGGTGCTCGCTGTGCTGCCTAAACTGACCGTATGCAGATGCAGGCTGGGTGGCAGTATGCAAATGTTATACACTCATAGCCAATCAGAGCTAGGTATAGCCATGATTATGATGATGTAACCGAGATTAGAGCAACTTTCCACCAGTGGCAGCTCTCATTTCCAAACAAATGCTTTGAGAGTAAAAGTAACATTTTCTACAGTGAAACACGGTTGAGTGAACTCTTATTACTACATGACCTTTATTAACAAATTTGAGGTGGTCGGTCTGATTACCAGCAAGTATTTAGCACACGGAGGCTTTTCCAGGTGCAAAAAGGAAATAAGTATTATTGCAGGTGAGATGCTCTATTTGCTTGCAGATTTTGCTTCTAAAAATGTACCATGCCTCTTTTGGAAGTGAAACAAAAGGAAATTAAGAAGGCTTTTAAGGCCATACCCAAAAACGGTTTCAACTAGAGATAAAATTGACGACTGCAAGTGCTGGCTATATAGCTTATATTTTCTGATTAAAAATGTCTCCAACATTAATGTAAAATTAGAGTTTTACAGTGAGAGTGACATTTAAATTGATATTAACTAAGCGTGCATCTAGATTCTGTACCAATTTGGAAGCAATGACCTAAGCTGAACATTCACTTTAAAATCACATGGAGTGAGCACTTTCAAGCTTGCGAGTGGCCTGGTGAGATATCTGATCTTTGTCAATCTAAAATACACTGAACTCTGTGACTGTACGCTCTTACGTAAAATATATTTTATAGGTACATGTCAACATGTTTGTTCTTCAGTTTCAAAATTGCTCTGAGGACAAAAATAACGGTACTTTGTTAACATATGTATGTATTTGTTATTCATGTCAGTTTGAACACAAAAATGTCGCTGTGCTCATTGTGTTTTGCTGAGTCATTGTTTACTTGTAGAAGTGACCTACATAAATAGACTTGACCCACATAAACATAAGACGATGCATCATTGTTAAATGTTACGTTCAGATAACAGATACTTCATGAAGGCTCTTTATGACTTACAAGCATTGAGTAGATGAGCAGAGAACATTCAGTTCGCGTGAAAGCATATTGTATCTTTCCACGAGAGGTAAAAAAAAACCAGCCAGGCACAGATCAGCTGGCCGAGAGAAGAAATTGCGAATTCCTGAATAGAATCTGTCTGAGTGACTAAAGACCCGTGAGGAAGAAATCAGCATCTCTGGAGCAGGCAGAGGATCAACCATAGGAGATGATGTGCTTGGATTATGTTATTGTGCGTTCTGTCAAGTGCTGTAGACTGTGGCTGTTGCCTGAATAGTTTAAGAAATGCAGCGAAGTGTACCCTTCATGTATTGTAACTCTGTAATATTTTATCATTGTATTACAGTGTTTTAGTTGGAAATCAACAGGCTATGTGATTCTTGGTGGAGTTCATTCCTAGATCTTTGCCACAACTTCGTAACTCCGTTCTCTTGCCGCTAAGAGGACAGTTGACCTTTACCACCTAACAGGAAGCCATATTGTAGCAGGAGAGTGTCCTACATGTGTGGAATGTACATTGTTTATGTACATGAAGTTGCTGATGCTTCTTGTCATTTCCTCTGACAAGCACTCACTTTGGCCCAACGAGGCCCGATTGTTGATCCTTTTAAGTAACTAAAAGTTTACAATGATACCAGGACTGTGTAAACACGTATCTGATGTACATGCTTGTGTGGGCTGCTATTTATGGCTGTGCATGATGACTTGAGTCGACGTTGCTCTGAAAGCTTTATGAGTCTACTGTAAGGAAATTACCTGGGTGTAGCTATCATTTCTAACAAGGCGTGACATTCCATTCTGATTTAACGTGACCTTTGACCTTTGCATCATTGCAGAAGCCATAAAGATGAAAGTGTATGAGCTGGTGGTTACTTGCACAAGCTCAAATGTCTTGCAGCTTCCTGTTACATGTATTTACTTTTACTCCTTGGACTAATCTTGGTGGACATTAGACTTAACCTTTGGCGATAAAAATGTAAAGTCTCTTGATTTAGTATGAGATCTTCTGCTTAGACCTAATTTTTAGGAAATTATGCTTATCTCCCACTTACTGAAAAAAATCTGCTTTTTTTCCAAAATGAAATATAAAAAAAAAGTGTGACTGTTTCAGGTTCTCATTATAACAGCTGCATGCATGATAGATATATAGTCATCTACATAAATAAATACATACATACATACACACACACATATATATGTATATATATGTGTGTGTGTGTGTGTGTGTAATACAGAGCGGAATTAAACACCATTGACGTGACAGAAGGTGTTACAGCCAGCTTTGCCAATGGATCAAGGGATACTCTTTTCAGAATTAGAATTTGACTCACCTGTGCAGGGGCTGCCTCGGAATAGACTGTACATCCTTTGTAGTCACTATAAAATCTATCATTTTTAAGCCTTCCCAATTGTACCATCCAAAAGTGCGGAGGCGTCTGATGCTGTGTGCTTCCACAATTTGCACTTAAAACCCTTTCCCTCTTGAATTATGATTAACCCTTTCCCCCTCAAACCGGCCGAAACCGGCTGGTGGTCAAATGTCGTCTGCTTCAGTGTTTTCAACCAATTTCAACAGTTAGGAAAAACAATTTGACTGGGAAATGTACATGAGACTTATCAAGATCACATGCCCCAGGTCAACAGCTTTCCTTGGCATGGGTTGGGCACTTAGTGCCCAACCCATGCCAAGGAGAGCTGTTGACTCAGTCTTAATTCAAGGGGGAAAGGGTTAAATCTAACACTGAGTCAACAGCTCTCCTTGGTGTGAGTCAGGTGCTACAACAGCAAGGAAAACTGTTGACTTGGTGCACTTTGTCTGAATAGGTTAAAGCCACAATTCACTTTCAAATTGTCATGTCCCCGGCTCACACCAGGTGGAGGCAGAGGCACATGGCAATCGCTTTGTCTGTCCATCCACAAAGTTTCTGCAGTATAACTTCAGCATTTTTTTACCTCAGGCTTTCATATTGTACAGCATTAGAGTCCTCTGTAAGGGCTAAGTCAGGGTCAAAGATGGCTGACTGTGACTCAATGCCCAAAGTTATAGAGCCACAATAAGGGATTTGGTTTTCTGCATGATCACTTCAGAAATGTTTGAGCTTGGGTTTTCATATTGCACTGTATTATTAAAGTCATCTATAATGGCTACGTCAGGTTCAAAGATGGGTGACCGTGACCCAAGTCCCAAGGTCACAGAGCCATATGAAAGAATCTGGTTTCTGCATGCTCATTTGACACATTTTTGAACTAGGCCTTTCATATTACAGAAGGTTATAATTCACTATTAGCATTAGGGCTAGGTCAAGTTCGAAGATGGGTGCATCTGTCTGTCCAGCCGTCCATCTGTTCACAGTGTTTTTTTGCACACTATAACCTCCAGCACTTTTGGCGCAAAATCTGGCATATTACACAGGATTATAATCCTCTATAAGGGTTCGGTCAAGTTTGAAGTTGGGTAATCTAGTCAGACTGACTAGCTCATGATGAGCTAATGTTATCTGTATGTTTCTCCGACAATAAAAATTTGTATTGTATTGCATTGTATTGTAAGCAACAGGGGAAACAGTGGCACCATCTAGAAGAACATGGCCCATCAGTGGAAAACATTATAGCAGATATTTGACCACCAGTCACCTTTGGCTAGTTTTAAAGGGTTAAACTGTTATGCAGCTAAAACCTCACAAGGCAAACTTATTTACATACAAGTATTAATGTTAACTGTTAGAAGTCTATATTCTTTATAAAGAGCGCAATTCATAGATTAACAGTACTGACAGCTCGTGTTTAACTCTTTAACAAAGATGTGAATTTGGAGATTTTTTTCATGTGAAAATAACTGTACAGATTCAATCAAATGCTGATTTTTTTTAATAGAAGTGAATAATGTGTACCTATACACTGGAGAAGAAAGTCCAGGAATTTTCTTTTTTCTTTTTCTTTTCTTTTTTTTTCTTTTTTTTTCTTTTCTTTTTCTTTTTTTTTGTTGCCAATTTTGTGTAGTTTACAAGTAGGACCATTGAAACTCATAGATATGCATGAATGAAATACACATAAGCATGATAAGTATTAGCTTTGCCTTATTCAAAGACAAAGTGAGATAAATTATCCAAGTTATAGAATTCTGAACCCATATCAAGTTATTTTCTACATTTGTGGAGGTAAGTAACATTTCACACGCATGCTTGAAAGTGTATATATGTTAAATTGATCTGTCAGTGTAGGGGTTCACTGTCCTTTCTTTCTACACAGGTAAAAGTCACTGTTCCCACTTTCACTTTTTTCACCCTCCGGGATCACTTTCCTTCCAAACTGAAAGTAGTTCCTCTGTCACAGGATAATACTCCGTTAGTGTTTTAGTACTCTAATTCACCACAAGGTGGCTCTATATCACCATATTTGCAGTATACATGCATGCATGTCTACTGATATTGTAACACCAGAGAGAGAGAGAGAGAGAGAGAGAGAGAGAGAGAGAGAGAGAGAGAGAGAGAGAGAGAGAGAGAGAGAGAGAGAGAGAGAGAGAGAGAGAGAGAGAGAGAGAGAGAGAGAGAGAGAGAGAGAGAGAGAGAGAGAGAGAGAGAGAGAGAGAGAGAGAGAGAGAGAGAGAGAGAGAGAAGCTGACCCGCCTGTTCAGAGCATGTTTACCATGTCCCTTTTGTGCAAATTCCAAGTCCACATTGTAAATGTAGGCCTGTACATAGCTGGAGTGTTCATACAAATGTTATTAACCCATCTGCAAAAGTAACCAGTTTATTGAAGGTTATTTTAGCATACAATCCAATCTAGCCCATAAGAATGTTTTGCATTAGTTAATTTGTGCATTCAGCTGAATGCTATTATGATTGCCTATTGTGACCTAGCTATCTTGTTAAGCTACCAAGTGACTTCATCATATTGTCATTGAGTGAATATCTTTAAATGATTCTGCTCTGTTTCATTGTGAGTTGAGAAAATTGCACCAATGCAAGGCTTCTGTGGCCAGGCACATTGCCAGTGGGCCAACACAATAAGGAATTTGACTGATTGACTTATGATTTGGTATTACATGTTTAAGATACCTAGAGATGAAGTCCGTCAATAGTGTATTGGTACATGTAACCATGTCCATTCTGTTTTTACATTTTATTGCGTAAGGAATTTTTTGGCTCACCATATAAATTTTCCATTGGAAATATTTTATATCATTTAAGTATTTTGGCCATTTATGAACTTGGTATTTTAGCTGTGGAATGTTGATATGTTTGTTGACTCATTACCAGGGGAAGGAGGCGTGAGCCCCAACATCACGTTTACAGGCAGGTGAGAGAACTGGGCAAGCCTCCGGCAGCTTACTTGAAATAGCTGTTTTAGTTTGACTGGTTTCGTTGCCAGTTGGACTTCATCAGGAGCTGAAAAAAAAGTGTGGGCACCTGCCTCTGTCATAACCACAAGTCCTGCGATTCTGTTCTTATAAGTCAGTTATTCTAAGTAGTATGGCTAAGGTAAAATAAGTGGCCTGACGCAAAAGACTCGTGCTATTGATTTCGAACAATTACCGGCATCTCTGTACATGACATGATGTCAGTTTAGGCATATCAACTGGTATTGACAGAATGAAAAAGGCAAGAAATAAATAACAATTGAGTATCACAACATAGTGCATTGAAGGTTAATTTATTTGTACTAAACTGTGTTGTAATTGCATGTGGCTCACTCGTTCATATAAGCAACAGACAACAAACCTGGCTTAGGTGCCTCTTGTTTCCTTGTAGTAATTTCCACTTAAGCTACTGAGAAAGGAAATATGCCTTTAACTGTTCCTGAAAAGTTTGTTGGTGAGGCTTATGGAGATAGTTGTAAATTAACCTATTTCGTGTAAACATTGTAAAGTTTGGTACAGATTGTTGTAAATTAACAAATTTTGTGTAAATATTGTAAACTTGGGTAGAGATTCTTGTAAATTGACATATTTTGTGTAAACATTGTACAGTTTTGTGTAAACATTGCAAAGTTAAAGTCTCCATTTTTGGCTTTAAAAAAAATATTTGTTTTCCAGGGTGAAATATGTATCAAAATATCAAGGTGTCTTTTTAATAGAGAAAGTGGTTGAGTGTGCAGTGAGGGCTGTTTGTCGTAATGAAAGGGTTATGTAAAGTTACCAAAGGAGATAATTATGTATGTAAGCAGAAATGTGTAACTGATAGAGTGTCAGCTTTGAAGTGCCCATTGTGCATGGTACCAAGGTCAAATCAGGCTAGGTCAAGCTAGCCACCTTGTATACATGAAACTTTGCTTATTTTGGATATTCTTATTGCAAGAGAGAGTGGAAATGACACATATGACTCATATAAAATTACCCACCTGACAAAGTGAGCTGAGCATCATGAACTGATGAATGTCATTTCCACAAGGTGCAGCATTTTGCAGACTTAAAGTTATTAAACCAGAGAAAAAAGCCCAAAACCTAGAAAAAAATGTGAAGAAGCCAAACAGCATATAACTGAGTAGTTGAAACTTTTCATACCTGGTCAGAATCACCTGAGGTTGATCAAGAGAGTGCAGTGGTCCTCGTCTTATAACATGTATAAGGCCGCCCCAAATGCAGCTAAAAAGTGGCCTTATAGGCGGGGTGCCCTCTCTTGAGGGGGAGAATATAATGGAAATACCAAACTTTCCGCAATGGAATGCTGACTTTTCAATAGGGGTGGCCTCTGGTGAGAGGGGCCTTATAAGAGGGGGACCACTGTATTCATCAAATTTTCTTGGATCATGCCAAAGAAGCTGTGAGTCCACCTTGATTTGGGCAAGGTGGGGAGATCCCATCAAATTGGCAGGAAAATCCACGGGAACAATTGAGCAATAACCCTCAGATTCACGTGAAAACTGCATACATGAGAGATTCTAGAGTACCAATTTAACGGTAGTGATGCATTTATGCCTGAGGATTTGATGAACAAACAGGCTGGTATCATGTGTGCTGTACATAAGCTGAGAAGAGAGGAGAAGATCCTGCCCCGCTGAAGTCTTTATGTACAAAATCAACCCTTTCCTGCTCAAATTGCCCAAAAAGTGCTGCGATGTAAATTTTTGTGTGCCATTTGAAGTTTCTACGGAAATTTCTCGTTATTAAAACACATTTTTGCTGAGATTTGTATGTAAGACCATTCACGGTGGCACACCCCAGGTCAATAACTTTCCTTGTCACAGGTTGGGAGTAATGCGCACAACCGGTGCCAAGGGAAGCAATTGACTGGATCGTACTCTGACCAGGAATAGGTTAACCTTTGGGGTGATGGGAAGTTCCCTAGATGTACAGTGTAGATCCATGAGCATGAGCCAGGCTGCTGCAGATGACACTGAACACTTCCTTGGGCATTAAGTCATGCAGAGGCATTTATTTTATCATCAGGCGGCAGCTGGCAATATCCATTGTAACCTGTAGACTTTTCAACTCTGGCAACATATAACTGATGAAATATTAAAGGCCGTGTACTAGCAGCATGCATGAGTTATACTGTCAAATTCCACTGAATGCAAATCAGATTAAAGTGGCATCCTCAAGATGTGCTGCTCATTGACTGTGTTCATTTTTGTGTGCGTTCTTTCCGTTTCTCTGTTTAAACTTTTTGCTAGAGCTGGGATTGGCAAAATTTGTTTTTTGTAAAAAGTTGTTGACCGCAACTTGGGGTATGACAATTTGCGCACATGTTGCATCCTTGCTATTATATTTATGGGAAATTTCCATCAAGAACTTTGACGAATAAATACTCTTGCATTACCCTTATGAAGTTCACGTATCGCTCATTTACTTATTGCTATACCCTAAATACACCATAACACGTCTCTCGTGTACTGACACTGTTTTGACATGTGCACAAGTCACATGACATACTTTGTAATCAGGGCTATTCCAGCAAAACAGGTCATGCTGCTTTGCAATTTCCTGATAACAAAAGTGCATCTTCTAATTTTCAAGTACATGTTTCTGTCAGAAACTTGAGAAAACGTTGATATTGAGGTACAGTATAAAAATATGCCACCCAGGTGTCTGGATGTGGTTCCAATTTCAGCTTTAGATCAAAAGGAGGTATTTGATATTTAACTATTATATTAACTGAGGACCCCCTCTGGTCCCCTTTGTTGCTAGGCAATGGAAGTATACATCCATCATGATGGGGTCACTTGTTACCAGTTATGTTCCTAAGCCATCAAATCAAATAAATTTATCTGATATGTTTAACATCATTGTATGTTATACAATTTATTGAATGACTTTTTCTTAAGTTTTTTGCTTTCTCAAATAGTGACTTTTATCCTAGAAGCTTATTTGGCCCTGCTGGATACATGAGTCTTCCCTCCTTCCTGTCAAGTTCCTTTATGCAGTCTAGGTGGCAGCACTGAGGATGTTGAATATTGTCATGTAGTTTGTGCCATGCTGGTCAACCCAACATAAACCGCTCTCCTGTACACATAACTATTCAAAAGTGGAATCAGAATGAATTTCGCTGAGATTAATTTTAAAAAATATAGCCTGTAGGGTAACTTACATATAGTTGTCAGCCACCCAGTGAAGAATTTTTAGTGGATTTACCAACGGTAAATTTTAACTGTACCAGAGCATATATATTGAGACTTAGTCCGTGGTTGCATGGTGTTAATTCTGTTTTACACCTCTGAACTAACCAAGGTACCAAATATTTAATACCAATATATTACTGTTCTTGTGAACTTTTATGCTATAAAATGAGTTAACGTGTTAAGTGAGTGACAATTGTACAGCAAAGGGACGGATTAAGTGAGGACTTTTGCTGACAAAGTAAATTGCATGTCTACATATCATTGGCTGCTCAGTATCCTGACACATCAAGTGTCATGACAAATGAGCCAGCACTACTTTTTGCTATAGTTGCCCCTGAAAAATGAAAATGCTGGAGACCATATGGTTTGCTTAAGTTCACCTGCGTGGTCCTTATTTATGGTTTTGCTACATGTACGTGAATAGGTTTATATTTGCTCGTTTAATCACCGTTTACTCAGGGGGCAATTTTGATACCTGTCTTTGTGCTTGTTAATACGATTTCTGTGTATAATGCTAATATTCCTGTCAAACTGCATCGATTTATTCCATGTGGCCTCGTGATTACACAGG
Organism: Hermodice carunculata; assembly: GCA_964020975.1. Taxonomy (NCBI): domain Eukaryota; kingdom Metazoa; phylum Annelida; class Polychaeta; order Eunicida; family Amphinomidae; genus Hermodice; species Hermodice carunculata. Next base: position 36,620,103 of record OZ026612.1, read on the forward strand.
ATTATGATACCATGGGTTTAGAGATGCCCTAAGTCAGCACGCTGGTAGGTAATATCAAATCTCAATAGGTAACCTCCAATTTGCACAAGGTTTTTACAAAAAAAAAATGTCCTGAATACAATGTTTTATGATGATATCACTGAATCTCTTTATATAATATATGCCATTCTAAATATCATGTCTAGTTCTTATCCTTGTCCAGGGTAACATCCGTCCATTTATATCAATTGATTTGGTTACTGTCACTTGAATGATATCAATGCCCACCTGTGCCCACAATTGTTCAGATAAACAGACTTGTTTGAACCACGCAAATCTTCGGAGTCCTAACGTTTCAGTTTCAATGAAAGTTGATGAAATGGCACTGTCTGAAACACACAGCTTCACCATTCTTCTCCAAAGAATTTACAATCTAGTAATAATATAAGTGTGGCCTTCAGCCTCAGGTATGTCCGGGTGAGGGCGGGGAGAGTTCATTCACCAACAAGAAAGCCCCAGTTCTTAGTGATTGTGTATTAAGATGAGTGCTATTGGTGGTAATTACAGTGCCCTCATTTGGATGTTATGCATGGTCGGTACGTAGGTCTGCACTCCAATGGATCAAAATGTGAATAATTATTCCAAATAAATCAATTAAATTTGTATATGCTGCTACATGTTGTAATGATGTCTACAGGTGGCCCTAATAAGTGTGATTAGCGACATGTACGTGTATCCACAGGTAAAAAGAAAGGCCTCATTTGTAATCCTTAAGGGGTTTTTAGATTGATGGTCACTCCCCATGGTATAAGTCACTTCACATTCTTCTCTTTTGAAAACTGTATGTGCAGTACTATTATCTGGAGATTACCTGTCCTTTCCACCCTATCCAGACGGCAGTGACACACTTCATGGCGTGCCCAGGGGAAGGAGTCTCTGAGCACTTGAAGATGGAATCAAACAACACATACTTACAGCTAGATACAAAATTCCAGTGCAAAATGTACGTGCAGATGATTAAGCCTTTATATTAAAGACATACATCTATACATATACATGATTGTACAGTGAAACCTCACCTGAAAGACCACCTTTGGGGATGATCGAATTGTAGTCTTTTAAGACACGTGGTCTTTCATGAGAGGTATGAATAAAAAGGTGTTAAAGTGTAGTGAAAAGGTGGTCTTTCAAGGCAGGTGGTCTCTAATTGGAGTGGTTTCTCAAGAGAGGGACCACTGTACTCATAATGTAATTTTAGTATATTGTCTTCTGTTACATTGCTGATTCTTGTTTTTGTCCAGTGTGTTCTATGATTTTATTTTTAACCCCGTGTGTACACTCAAGAACCATTACTTTTTCTGAGCAGAGGACTGCACACATTGACCCTTAAAGCACTGATTTAAAACTGAGTCAACAGCTTTCCTCGGGACACTTTGCAGGCATTGCGCCCAAATAGTCCCGAGGAAAGCTGTTGACTTAGACTACTTTTTGCTTGAGACCAGGCTTGCTGGTATTTGAATGAAAGGTATCTTCATGAGGAATTTGAATCTGTTAACCATTATATGTTTAATGGTAATGAGTCAATGACTACACATGTAGCAGTGAATAGAACTTTAAGGGTTAAGACAGACACAGGGCTATCATATACAGTGTTTGTAGTGAGAAGGATTTTCCTATTTTTGTAGGATTTAGTAGGATTTTGGGTGAAAATGCTCAAATTTGTAGGATTTTTGCCTCTAATTCATAAAAACAAAGAAAAATGCATGTTTATTTCAGCATTTTTACATGCTTTTGGAGTTTCTGTAGCTCGGACAACAGGGCAAAGAAAACTCACAAATGGCAATTTATCGTAACAAGGAATGCTTCAGTTAAATTTGATGTCATAAAAGCTTTAAAATTGGCTAAAATACTCCAGTTTTGTGGGTGTTGGCATCAAAGATACCACATTCACAATGCTGTGACACCTAACCGGGAAATGTAGGAATTTTTGGTCAATCACTGTTACAAACACTGCACATATAAACCTTTAATAGTAACTAAAACTTTAACTCAAAGTTATAAATGACCGATCCAGCATATATAGGTGTTATATTGCCACATGCAGCTGTGGCACTATTTCCCCCTGGCAGGCAGTGCTCTCTACAGTGTAAATATTACGACATAACACGACACTTCAGGTCTGACTGCAATAATATTTATTGTGAAGTGACACAAGCTCTCATCATCGCCACATGACATGATGTTACACAGAATAGTTACGTGTACGCTCTGCCTTGGTATAGAAGCATACGCATCCAGCCGTGAAGATCATTCTCTGAAAGGCCATGCGCTCATTGAAACCCAGTCAGACATTTTGAACTATGATCAAGTGTTTTTTGAGATTTTGTTTTGCTAAATATTGTTCTGTAAATAAACCATAGCTGTGTGTACCTTTGTATCTTGTATAAGCCTGCAGATTACCTTTGTAAGTCACATGCATTAGGTAATTCAGTTGAAATAAATATGTTGAATAATATGGTGGAATATTGTCTCTTTTTATTGTTTCTGTGCCAATTGGTTGTCCTAGGCTCTCATATTTCTGACTTGGAAAATGCAGAAGTAATGTATATAGTGTACAATTTTTTGTCATCATGTACATGTGCATAAAAGTATATGCTTTATCCCGTACTTAGGGCCATATTACTTTAAAAATGGACTTAATACAGACTACGTAGTCTGACTGACCATACTACGTGGTTATGCACCAGACTACGTTGTGTTGCACTACTTTCTTTCCATTCTTGTGTTCATTCCCTTATATGGCATGGATCTGACCATACTACGTGGCTATGCACCAGACTACGTTGACTGTTCACTTTGTTTATGAACTTAATGTATTCATACACCAGAAGCAAAATAAAATGAGGTCGCGTATGTCTACATTGGGAAGCTTGTGTCTGTTATCTTTTATTTAATTATTAATAGTAGTTTTTTTTAATTTACAATGAAAAATGAAAATTGATAGTACTTAAGTACGAGATAAAAAGAAAACTAGGCTCGTCCGGAGTCTGCTACACCAGACTACCTTCGTGACATCCGCATCACACGCGCCCTTAGGGCTTGTGTGATGCGGATGTCTATTCAGGTAGTCTGGTGTAGCAGACTCCGGACTCACCTAGTTTTCTCATTATATATAGTGATGCTGTAATACACAGAACATATAGGTTTGCACTTGTGTCTAACATCCTGAAAATTCCCAAAGTGCTTTTGGTATTTACAAGAAGTAATATGACAATTGACATACCTGAACTGTGAAGTCATGAAATTTGACTGTAATTAATACAATAACTGCCACAAAATTTACATAAAAGTAAGAACATTTACAGTAGTTTAATTTTGAAAGAGCGTTGTGGAGTGTGCCAATCAGTTGATTTGATGGTTCATGCAGTATGCCCAGTGCATTGTAGCAGATATACTCTCATGAGCGGACTCATTGCTCTGAAGTTGTTGTGATATGATCTGTCCCAATCATGAAAAAGTGTTCTCTCAAAATAATATAGATACATATATATCCTATTACAGTAATGTACTTACAGCCTGTAGAGTATACAGTATATATATATATATATATATATATATATATATATATATGTATATATACTCATGTATATATATATATGTATATATATATACATATATATATATATATATATATATATATATATATATATATATATATATATATATATATATATATATATATCACACTTTTTGATTGGTTTTTAGTCATATCTCTTAGCATTTCATGCTATTATGAAATCTGTTCAACACATAGTCAAATACATTTTATCATATTATGAAATGTTTAATAATATGTCCAAATATTTAATTAAATGATTAAATTACTAATAATATTGTATCCTAAAATTTGGATATTCATCAAACATGCTTCATTGTACAGTTAAATACAGTGGATCTAATTAATCATGTGTTCAAATAGAATTAATGTTGTATGTTAACATGCATTTGTTTGAATGGTGAAATTAGTTTAATCATGTCTTTAAATAACAGAATATAATATAGATACATATACCCAGGGCCCCTATGGAAAGCAGCCTGAGTGCTGATCAGGGCTACCCTGTATAAATATATTGTATAAATAAATAAATAAATAACTAAATAAGAATGATGACTGCTGTAAGCAAAAATTAGAGTGCTGAAATGGCAAAAGAAAAGGAAGAATGAATCAAATCTTACTGGAACGTCACATGCATGCTTTACAATGATGTGCTAAATTACTGTTCCAAATTAAGATAATTCAGGCATCACTGTAGAATCATGTGCACATAAGTATTTAGATTATGATACATGATGAAAAATGTTTGATGATATAGTACATGTGTTTGAATATTTATTGATGTGATTATATAAATATTCCATGATAAGATTGAATATTTGATCGTAAAATTAAGAATTTTATCATATTTTTTAAATTACCATGATTAGCTTTGATAATAAGCTAAACTGTGTTCAGAGATATGTTTAAACCTGGCATGCTGATTTGATAATGATATGGCTACATATTTGTGAAATCATGAAATTTATTATCATATTGTTAAATAGGTATCATTTCATAGATAATGATATGTGGTGACTTATATTGGCAAATTTGCCATGTTATTTATCTACTGACTACCTGACAGTCTTAGTGTTAGTCACAGTGTTAGTGCAGGGCCAGAATTTCGGCGAGAATCCGAGAATCCATTCTCGTAAAGATTCTCCTAAACTTGTCTTTCTTTAAAAAGAAAACTAATTGACAAAAATCCAAATAGATTCTCGCAAAATTTTGCGAAATTCTGGCCCTGTAGTGTGCATCTACTGTATGATCAAAGCTATAAAACATGCAAATGATAAAAGGAAAAAAAAAAGCTGAATAAGTTCAGATTTGACTTTCCTGGGAACTTGCTCAGTATTGCTTGTCCTGTCATTGGCAATTAAATCTGATATTGGTGCTTCATTTTGAGAAAGTTAAGCAATCCATGCATTGATTAAGTTAAAACAATGAATTTTATTCTATTTTATTTTATTATTTTTTTTTAAATTTTATTTTATGATGATGATGATGATTATTACTATTACTACTACTACTACTACTACTACTACTACTACTACTATTATTATTATTGTTAAAATTTTTGGTAGTGCTATAAGAGTAAGTCTTCAGGAAGTGTGGAAAAGCTTATAAAACCATAATTGCTCATAGCTGGAATTTTATAGTGCTGTGATTGTACGGTGCTGAGATGCAGTAATGTGGTAATGTGATCATGGCGATATGATCAAACTTCAGTCTCGAATCCCATATAGACATACACCTACACAGTGCAAAGCGCTTAATTGCAAATACAAAATTAATGACTATGGAATGAAAAGAAAATATCTGCCACCTCTATGTGACCTTGATCTGAAATGTGTCTATACTGATTGTACCCTGGTGGCATTTGTCCAAACCATTGTGCTAGCCCTCAATACATCATTGTTATAGCCAGACTGTCCCCGTCACTCTGACTTAAATGGCATATATCAGCTGTTGCCTAATATTCTGTTCACTCTGATGGCTCCATAAAGTTAAGCAGTGGAGATCACTGTCATTTACAGGGGATATGTGCTTTAATATTGGCATCATTTCAGCTGCCAAGTCCACGCCGGCAAGACCTGGGGTTGACCTATTGGTCAGTAGGTCATATGAAGCCACGGAGAGCTGCACAGCGAGACAGGACTGAATCCAGGGACTGCTCTGATCATTAGCCAATTAGCCAAATGCTAATGTGTCTTGAAATTAACTATAGAAATGTATAAATAGCTGAAATATTTTAAAATGAATTATTAAAGGGCCATGACAGAATCTTTGTTAATTGTGACAATATTTGCAATTGTTGGCTACAGATATTGTGACGACAATATTTGCAATTTTGGCTACAGATATTGTGACAATATTTGCAGTTTTGGCTACAGATATTGTGACAATTTTTGCAGTTTTGGCTACAGATTTCTAAAGAGTAACTCGACCCTGTCAGTAAAGCTGCAAATACATGTAACAAGACCCCAGACCAGAGATCCATCTGTGGACAAGAGCTGAGATTGTTGCTCCGCTTTTTATAATACACTTTATAGTCTTGACACTCAGACATGGACTTGACTCATTTCCTACCAGTTTATGGGGTTTTTTTTTTTTTGTTTTGTTTTGTTTTTTTTGTTTTTTTTTTGTTTTTTTTTTTTTTTTCTGGACAGTTACATTCCGTCAAATTGCCCAAAAGTGCCTGGATGTAAATTGTCATCTGCCTTAATGATTTTACTTAAATTTCTCGTTACTGGAAAAAAATGTTTGTTGAGATTTGTATGTAAGAGTCGTATACCATTCATGATGGCACTCCCAGGGTCAGTAGGTTTCCTTGGTGTGGGCTGAGTGTATTGTGTGCCACAGACACCAAGGAAAGCTATTGACTTAGCCATACTCTTACCAGGAATGGATGAGAGGAGCCTGGATTCATTCAAACGCCAACATGTCTTGTCTGAAGTTAATGGTTTTGCTTTGTCTGGCACGTCATGCCATAGATGCTGCATTGGAAGCTGGAGCATGATTTGCCCAACGGTGGGAAAACCTCCAGACCCAAAGCCTGAACCACGCACCAGAGTATGGAATGAGTTAAGGCTATTTAAAGGTATAAACAGGAAATACATTTGGAGATATTTATCGGGTGGGATTGTCAAATGCTGTAGCCATGGCAACTATTTGATCCTTTACTGTGTCCAGGCCGACACGAAGAGCAAAGACGGTCGCAGAGCATGTCACAAATCATTTCTGCCCATAGATACCATGGTCTTATTTCGAGATGGAAATCTGTATCCGCCAACTGCACTTAAAAGCTTACAACCGGTGAAACAACCAGAAGTACAAACTGGCCTGTATATAGTGACCTGTCTGTATAAGTGCAGCATTTTTTACTCCCAGTGTAAATAAATATTTAACAATTTTGACTTCTTCTTTCGGAAAGATGAACGAGTAGGGTTAAAAATCAAGGCCATTTAGGAGAAGATGGTGTCGTACCATTCACTGATTGATCCAGTTTGTAGCCTGCACTGAGTCCTCCAAAGGGTGCAATAATGCACTGTCACAGGGCGAGTGCTCCCATTGCATATCACTGTGCAGACCCTTGGCCACTTCGAGGAGTTTGACTGTGGCAGTGTCATCGTATTATGTAGTAGGCACATGAGATGCGTATAAGGCAATGTGGCTTGCCGGTGCTGACTTTTGTAAGAGCACAGAACCTACTTCATACCAATGGTGAATTTTCCTGTACGTTTAGCTGCAATTACCAGGAAATTATACACTTTAACAAGAGCTTTCGTTTAAGTACCTACATGCCCATGCGGTTTAACCTGTTCCTGGCTAAAATAAGACTTTGCGGACAGCTTACTGTGGTGTAGATGAGGCATAATGCACCAAACAATCACCAAGAAAAGCTGGTGTTCAGGGTCGTCTGTGCTCATATATCATTCCTGCATGCATTACTCGTTCAGAATGTGTTCACTTGAGAAACTCAAGCAAAGACGTCAAAGCGGACTATATTGTGCTGTATCCAGGCACTTTTTGGGAAACGTGAGCCGGAAAGGATTAAAAGTCATAGGTTTTTTCAAATTGCCTTGAACGTGCCATTACATGTACACCAGTAACTGTGAGGGCAGCATAAGTGTACTTCATATGCTTAATGTAATGAAGACAAAGAAAAAAAAAAAAGACTGACCAAAGCCTTGATATGTTTGCATGTCATGTATTGCTCTCGAACACATTTCTCTTGTGTTATCCTGGCTGGAATATGCAGCATGTGCCTGATGTGTTTGTGGGCAAATATGTCCGCATCTGGTACTAAAAGGGAAATTTATAGTTCTATAAACAAAGCATAATATGGTGGAAGGCTGTGTTCGTGCAGTGACATGTAAACCCAGAGAAAATAAATTGTGGATAAAACTACTGCCTGTCGACTCCATTAGCCATTGGTCATTCAGGCACCGGGTATATTTTACAGGTGTTAAGAAACAGGAGAAATTTGTGTGAGGATTCACGGCAACTTTAAAGAGGGTGAAATTAAAGTTCCACGTGTCTGTGTTTTGCTAATAGCCTTGAAACGTGTCCACTAAGCAACTTTTATTGGCAACATGCTTTTTTACCCTGTGGCTAGTAGTAATATTTTTTGAATGCTTGATTTGGTTGGATCCAATGAACAATTGGAAACAAAATGAGCATCTGGTTGTGACAAAGCATAAAGAAGAGATGTATTGAAATTGGATGATTTTTTTTCTTGGCGTGAGTTAAAGCCTGGAAATTTGATTGGCAGCAAATACTATTGCTAAGGTAATTTGTTTTGTGGGCAGGAAATAAAATTCCAATAAATTCTGTGTGGTGTCATTGACCATAATGTACCCATGAGACTCCCAGCAGTTCACACAATCATAATTGAAGCTATGATTTTTTTTTTCTTTTTGAATGAGGATCATTCTGGATATATTTATTGCCAGGTGCAAAGTTTGTATATGCACATGGATACAAAATATAATGAGGGTTAAAACTGAGCCAGAGCTGAACCCTTTTTGTGGGGTAGTCATCCAACAGGGGCAGCTGAGTGTTATTACAAGCAAGGCCTGCTTTGTCTGTGTTATTGCTAGATGAGTGGGGGGGGGGGGGCATGAGTGTAAGGTTACATGGTTTGTTTCATTCCCACTGATAGATATCAACTCTTACAGATGACCACCCATATATATATATATATATATATATATATATATATATATATATATATATAATATATGTATGTATATATATACTTATATTTCTTCAAAGAGGATTTACAAAATAGTTCAGGGCGAAATATACAAGTCATAAATTTCTAGGCACTATATCAGAAAATTTCCTGGAATTTATTTTGATAAAGATACATGTATGTGAAGTTCCACTGTTTGTTACATGCAATATTTAAATTACTGCAAGGAGATATGGCTACACTGAAGTCAACTGACCACAAAAATCGTAAAAAAACAGAAATCGAGCATCATCAAATGAGATGCTTGATTTAATTGCCTGATGTAGGCTTTCTTGGGGGAAGAAAAATTGCAGATATATATACATGTATATATATATATATATATATATATATATATATATATATATATATATATATATATATATATATATATATATATATATATATATATATATACATATATATATATACAGTGAAACCTCATGACAACTCAGATATCTGACATATTCAGTTATCTGACACATTTCTAAGGGAACATATGGTGTTAATATAATGAGTTTTTACTGTATATGTTTATTGGACAACATTATTGAGTCAGGTTGGATCACCTCAGTTTCATTTGTGAATAATACACAACCGTATTGGGTATGTATTTATCAGTATACCATATGTATTCAATTGAAAGCTGCAGGAAGGGTTTCCAGCAGACATTTTTGAAGAGGAAATTTAATTGACACAAAATATGCAATTAGATTCTGTCCATCGGCCTGAAGGACATTGCATTCTTGAAGCCACAGTGGGCGAACGAAGGGCATTCTGTGTGTTAACTCTCCCCGTACCAGTTGCTGATTCCGTGGTATATTAAACCAAGCTTTAGTTAGTTATTACTTAATCCGGTTCTTTGAAGAGAGCTCTTATTCAAGTGCCACCATACCATATCTGAAGTGGTTGTGGCAGCACCTGTTAATCTACGGGGGGGGGGGGGGGGGGGGGGCAGCAAGCCTACCTACAACTGGGATTAACGGCCAAGGCAAAAACCAATGAGGAGGCTAAATAATAATAGTACGTGTATCCAGTGAGCTTATGGCATCTTGCAGGCATTTGTCACACCTAGGTGGTCAAAGTGGAATTGATTTCTGCATAGAGAATAAGTCCTGTTCTGCATAATCCCATGTGCCTAGCAAGTCAAACAGCCGTTAACATTGGGTTACTCTGCTGGCAGTTGCAAGAGCTTCCCATGGGGTGAAAATTTTTCTTGCTTGATGTGCCATCAATGTACTGTGCCCCAGCTTTTCTTGATGATGCATGTGGCCCCAGACAGCCTCAGGTCCAGCAGCTGTTGGTGACATGTGTGGCCCTCCGTTGCCATCCATTAATGGTTTCATTCTGTGCATCAATGGATCCAAACTGATTTTATAACCCTTGGCATTCATATTGGATTTTGGGTGGGCATTCTTGAAAGTCAGTCTCCTTTCTTTCAATCCTAAGGTCTACCAATCGGTGCATGAAGTTGAAATTGAAGCCCAACTGCATGAATTTGTAATATGTACGTATATATCTTAAATTTATGTGAAGAGGGAACATGTCTGCATATAGTCGTGCTAATAACATGCTTCTCAGTGTGGAGGCATATATTTTCATTTTGTTTGTCATTCATGCAATCAAATAATATTACACAGAGCAACATATACCATGTGTACAGCTCCTGCAACATTCACCAAGTTTTTTCTGGTGAGAGAGAAAATTTCAAAAGATTTCACAGGACAATCCACCATTTCATCACAATGATGAGGTGTCCGATTGAGACTCAGGGCTTGGATATATGTGGTACATAAGTCTTAATGCACAAGAATACCACTTGCCTGGCAAGAAGAAAATACATAAAGCTTTGAGACTTCAAGGCAATGAGAAAAAGACGGCCGAGGTAGGCCGAGGGTTTCAAGTTTACCTTAAGCTGATTCAAGGAGACTGAGCTCTCACTAGTCATCCGATATATATGGTATCTGTTCATGCTGGTAGAACAAGATGCATCCCAGGAAATCTGATCTGACAACACAAGATAGCTATCACATTTAATTGCATGTAAAGCTTGAAGAAATATTCGCATTAACGAAAGTGAGAATATCCACTGTCACCCTCAAATGCTATTGCGTCGACTGAATCTGTGTACGCCCACACACAGCAACTGAACACGTAGGAGTATTGATTGGGTATGCACGGGGCAGTTTGTGAGCCGAATTCCATCACTGTGAACTTATTCTGAATGTATGGTTTCAGTTACATGTACGTGCCGGGGTGGACGGAGCAAGGGGAATTGTTGCCATACAACTATATAGTGGAATCAAAGGAGTTGGCTTGTTTGCTAGAGCACTTAACCAACAAGCTATACCCCCACCCCCACCCCACAGGGCATGTTATATACTGAGCTAGTAATTGGATTCAGAAGTTCATTGCGATGATACTAGACGCACTTCTTGAGATCAGAATCGCCCATGATCATAGCTTTGGGCGCGTGTATCATGTACACAGTGTAGGAGCCCAGAAAATAACAAGTCAATCGCTTTTCAGATTTCAAAGGAGTGGCTGCAGTTGCATAAAATTCTGATTGATCAGTCAAACATGTAGACCAAAGTGTGGGAGGATTGAATGGAATCAGCTACTTCTTCATGTTCTTGATTTCCATAATCCTAGAGAGCCATATAAGCCCTTGTTTACAAATACACATTATGATGCATTGTGCCCAGATCAATATTATTTCCTTTTATATACTGCAAATTACTTGAATTTTGCTGTATAGTGATCCCTTGCTTATAAGGCCACCCCAAATGCACTAGAAAAGTGGCCTTATGAGAGGGGTGGCCTCTCTTGAGGGGTAAAATACAATGAGAATGCCATATACTTGCTGCAATGGAAAGTGGCCTTTGTAGAGGGGGTGGCCCTCTTCAGGGGGGCCTTATAAGATGGGGGCCCACACTATTCTTATCTTTGTTTATTTTGCTGAAGGCACAAAACTGGAAATAAAAGTAGCATTTAACATTGTTTGAATAGAGATTATGTCTAAAATAGCAAAATTGAACTGCAGTGAAATGTCAAAAATACAAAAACCTTGAACATTTAAACATACAAAAAATAAAGCCATTTACAGGAAACAAAAGTTATTTGTAGAAACTGAAGCTTCTTGTGGTGATTTATGGAAAAGCTTTATCACAACATACATATGTCTGGTGACCTGCGGCACTGACCTGTCAAACTTGATGAGGAGTCAAGAACCACCACAGTTATGCCAGAGTTAATATTATTATATACTTGGTATATGAGGCTTAATTTGTTTAAAATTGAAATATATAATTTTCCTTGTTTTTTTTGAAAATCATTGCTAAAAATTGCTTGCATTTAAACAGAGTTCTCTAGTGCCTGATTTGATATGAATGTCCATGTGTTCGGCAGACGTCATGATCTCAGCAAGGTCATACGTGTACATATCCTTGGCTGCTACTTTCTCGGGGCAGGGTCACGGTATTTTGTATTTCGAATACAGTAACGATTGAGCAATATGCAGAGATCAAGTAAGATTGAACCCTTCCCCCATTGAATTAAGACGGAGTCAACAGCCTTCCTTGGCATGGGTTGGGCACTAAGTGCCTAACCCATGCCAAGGAAAGCTGTTGACCTGGGGCATGTTTTCTTGATAGGTCTCATCTTTAATTCTCAGCCAAATTGTTTTTCTTCACATGTTGAAATTAGTTGAAAACAGCAGCAGAGGGCATTTGACCACCAGCCAGTTTTGGGGAAAGGGTTAATTTGTTTGCCAATATTACTGCCAAGTCTTGACCTTTAAATTTGACAATGAAAAAATTCTTTTACATTTGATGTGAAAATTTGTAAAACGTGCCCGGCTAACTCAGAAACCATGACTTTGGGTCAGCAATCAGCTATTCTTTTGCATTCACTGCTGCAAACACTTTCATTGTGTGCATGTGGCAGCACTGACCTTTCTTTGTGGGAGTCGGTTGAAATATTTGAATGATATGCGTTTATGAGTCCATCTGCAATGAGGTATCATGTTGCAATGCTGAGAATATTACCACTGGTATAGCTTTTACCTTTCCTTCAGTTGATTGAGCACCTTCAGCACTTTGCTTCAATGAATTTGATTGATCTGCGCAGAAAATAAATCTTTGTGCAATAAACATGTCAGAAGACAGGCTGCTTTATTTTTTCACACTGTAATTTTTGTTTCTTTGTATTGAGCAATATATTTGGCGCACGCTAATTATCAGCCAGAGTGATCTGGTAATGTAGTAAAACTCTGCTAATATTATAGAGTTTTCACAGCTGAACTCTTTTGTGTCCCAATTTTCCACAGAAGTCGGTATGCTCTGATTTGACATAATGGTACCAGATTCGTATTCTTTGTGTTCTTTTATAATTCAACTTTTCGTTCTAGAACTGTTGGGCCTACAGTTGCAGAGAGCATGAGAATGGCCTTGGTCAACATCTTTGCTTAGCCTGCCTTGGCACATTACATGACAGCTCAGCACAGGACTGTCACAGTCCTCTTGTTTTTTTTTTTTTGTTTTTTTTTGTTTTTTACTCTCTCAGCCTCATTGACCTGGGGAATGTTGTCACCGTCATGTCTGTTCCCGCGTGCACCTGTCCACCATTACCATTGTGTACACAACAACTTTTGAATAAATTGAGCTATTGTCATGAAACTTGTACTGCAGAGGCATCTCACTGAAAGCTTGGCTGGGTTTGATGTTCAGTGACCTTGACCTGTTCTCTGAAGGCCATCAGGGGTCATCATATTTGCACCCTGGCTAAGGGGGTGTGGAGATTGTTCCAACCATGACATTTTTAGCTCAGCTGACATGTCAGTCAGCTGAGCTTATAAGATGGTCAGTCGTCTGCCCTCTATCTGACGTCATTGTCATTGTCATCCTCGTCCATCTACATTTCACAATTTCAACTGCCCCAAGAAAAAGTTGACGATCCTTTTCAAACTTGATGGGGATGTACTTCATTAGGTGGGTCTTTATTACATGTGTTTAAACGGTCATGCTCCAATGATTTTTAGATTTTTTATTAATTTGTTTTGTTCATTTACAAAAAATCTTCTTTGAAAGTAGCAGGCCAATTGCTGTAAAATTGCACAGGGACATCTCTGGGGACCCCAAGACCTTAATTTTTTAAGTAGGGGGCACTGTGATTTTTTTCATTTTTTATGAGCTTATGTGTTTTTTGCTAATTTCCATTTCTTCTGCAAAACTATCATTCAAACTTTCCTGAAACTTGGTGGAAATGCAAGTTTGTAGGAAGTTTAAACAGAGTTGTCACCTAGGCAGTGTATTTTGGCTTCGTGATTTTTAACAGATTTTTCAATTCAGGTGCCTGTTTGTTAATGCATGCTAATCAATGGGGATTGCTATGGAAATTCACATTTTCAGCTTCTTCTCCAAAATTGTCAGACTCACTTCAGGCTTGATGTGGATGTACCTTAGGTGGGTCTCTACTAATTTTGTTTAAAGTCACACTTCAAAGAATTTTTTTTTTTTACAGATCTCTGATTCATTTTTCAGAAAAATTTTAAAAAAATCTTCTCTGGAACAACAAATACAATCACTTTGAAAGTATATAGGGACACCTCTGGGGACCTCTAGACCTCAATTTATTTAATAGGTGGTGCTGCAGTTATTTTTCTGCATTTTCGAGAATTTTTGTGCTTTTTTACTTTTGTCAACTTTTTCTCCCAAATCGTAAGTTGGATCCTCTTCAGATCCACTGGGAATGTTTGTGCATGGACTTGATCTATACCAAATTTTTTCACTTCAAGATGGTGCTGTCATTTTCTGGTTTTTTTTCAACAAATTGTCAAAATGTGGAAAAATTGGTTGGGGGATATATTCATATGAACAACAGTGATTTTTTAAAACAAAGGTGACCTTGATATCTTTCTGAAATTCAAGTGACCACTTCAGTCTGTGCATGTAAGGATAGCTGCATGAGCACAGGACTGTCACATTCCTTCGTTTTTTTTTTTTAATCTTTCTTTTTTCTTGATTAGTTTTGAAAGGAGATTTTTGGAGGAGGAAGTGCCTTGTTACAGGGAGACTGTTTTCTTTCTTGTTAATCATTTTTTAAAGAGAATTCTTGGAGGAGAGACTTCTGCAATGATATTTCATTACACGACATGTAATTACCGGTTCCGTACCATTGGCACCGTCTCCACAGTGACATGACTGATACACAACAAATCTGTCTGTCTGAGCTCTTGGTTATATTCAGTCAAGCTTCTATACTCATGTCTCTGTCATATACTTGCAAGGTGTGCATGCAGTCTCTCCTACTGGCGGCATGAACAGTGCTCGTTTTCTCAATTTCCGCTGACCTGACTCGCTGCCTCTCTGTTCATTTATCAGGCCAGAGTTCCACTGTGTTACAGTCTCAGCTAAACCTATTGGTTGCCATGTCATTGTATAGATCCATGGCGTAATGATACAGTTTCTCCACAAGGGCTTACCCCATTCCCCATTGCAGGACGTGTATTGTCTTGGCACAAACCATTCCTGTCCTTGCCAAGGGCACAGTTTAACTAACATTCAGCCAGCTGTATGGCTGCCCTCCTGTTTTGTCTAATTAGTCTTCTCCAGGAAAAAAGGTTCTTAGTTATTGATTTTGCTCCTGCATGGATGAAATTTGGTATTGAGCCTGCTGAAACTCACTGAACACAAGGTCAAATAGTGCTGTCAGGATTTTTTTGACTTGCCGAGGGAAAATGAATGAAATAATGGCCAAGAAAATAAAAACAAATAGGTAGATGATGATCTGAGTCTTGGATGGAGTGGCTTTTAAAGTTGATTGGTGCAAGTACTTCATGGGTGTGTGTATCAGTATTGATGTAATGTGTTTCATTTGTTCATGATGGTATGTATGTATACCTTATACTTTTACAATGTACAGAACGTGGATTGATCTTGAGATCATGAATGATGGACATTTACAGTGTTTGTGTAGAATTTCTCAGACATTTTTTTTTTTTTTTTTTTGAGGGGAGAGTGTTTTTGTTTTTCTTTGTTTGTTTGTATTTGTATCTTTTTGTTTTGCATCAAGTGACGTCCAGTTGTACGAACAGTGATTCCCCTCTAATACCGTGAAAACTTGTTATAACGACACCATCTGTTCCCTTAGAAATGTGCCAGATAACTGAACATGTCAGATAAATGAATTGAACAACAAAGGAAATGTACTTTTGCCATTCAAAACTTGTGTCATTATAATGATTATGTCAGATATCTGAGTGTCGTTATAACGAGGTTTCACTGTACATGTGAAAAAGGAGGTCACCCCCCCCCCCCCCCACTGTGCCAGAAAGGTGGTCAGGACTGGCTTTTGTTAAACTGGAAAAAAAGTCTTTGTTTCTGTTAACATGGTGAAAGCACTAGAAATTAGTTTCATCAAGAAGCCTCCACGTGGAGGCTTATGGCCTTATCTGTTTCGACAGATTTTTTTTTTGCTTCCTATTTCTGTGCCGTTTGACCTTCCCCCTTGAGTTCAAGACTCAGTCAACAGCTATTTCCCCCCCTCGTGCCATGGAAGCTGTTGACTACTTGGGGACATTATCCTGATAGGTCTGAGGTACAATTCCCATCTCAATTGTTTTTTGCTACTGTTGGTTATAATGAGGAACACTGAGGCAGATAGACAGTTGAAAACCAGCTGGTTTTGGGCCAGTTTTAAGGGCGAATGGGCCCAATTGTGATAAAAGTCCCCCCACTGTGCAGAACAGGCAGACTGCAGCTAGAATAATATTGACCTTCTATCCAAAACATTCAGTTTGACAGCTTCATGAGGCGAGGACCAATAGATAATAAACAATGTCTGGTTGCCAGAACTTGCCCTACAAGCACCCAATCATGTTCAGCAGTTTTCTATTGATGGACAGCAGCTTTTAGGGGACCAGATTGTTTTTCCAGAAAATCCTTTTCCCATTGGTAGAGATGACAGTGTGGTGATTACTTTAAATCATAGCCTCGTATGTTTGTTATTAAACTGTAGCATAGAAATTATGGATGGAGCTCCCTGCCTTCTTATTGATTTTTTACAGTTCCAGGGGGAAAAAAAAAAAAAAAGAACTGTGATTTGTGTTACTGATGTTCTGGTCAATGAGTCTGCATGGATCGGCTTTCATGCTCCAATAGTTGTAATTGCAGTCACCAGGTGGCATCACAAGTTGCAACAAAAAAATGCATGTACAACTTTCAAATTCAGCACATTTGGGATATCCTAGGGGCCCTTGCCAATGTGAAGAGAGCAAGCACTCTGCACACACCTTTTACATTAACCCTTTCCCCCTTAAACCTGCCAAAACCGGCTGGTGGTCAAATGTCGTCTGCTTCAGTGTTTTCAACTAATTTCAACAGTTATGAAAAACAATTTGACTGAGAAATGTACACGAGACTTATCAAGATCATATGCCCCAGGTCAACAGCTTTCCTTGGCATGGGTTGGGCACTTAGTGCCCAACCCATGCCAAGGAAAGCTGTTGACTCAGTCTTAATTCAAGGGGGAAAGGGTTAAAGGAGAGCTATTGATCACTTGCTTACATAACAGGTCTTGCAGTAACCTTGAGTATCTAGCTTCCATTGGAACTCTCCATTAACTCTTCCAGTGCCAAGTTTTGGACCCAGTCAGCAGCTTGTCCCTGTGGAACGATAGGCACACTGGTACTACTTGAATGAAAGGTCTTTTTTACGAGGAATGCAAATAGAGGATCCTTATGATAATTCAGACTAGTTTGACATAGGCAGATCGACTTTATCGACTTTAGTCATGCTTGGCACTGAAAGAGTTTAAATAGATTTAGGGATGCTGTCTTGCAGCAAGGCCTGTTCTGTAACTGACCAACACCAAACAAAACCTTTTTTTTTTTTTGCGTGAATTTGTGTAAATGTTTCTACTGTAATTTGGTAGATTGCAGTGTGCATTCAACAGTTACAACATCATCATTTTTTTTTTAAATCATAAACTTTAACATTATATTTAATAAATAAAAGTAGACGTGTAACAAAATGGAATGAATTTGTATTATTCAACCACAAGCTTCAATGGGCTATGTATAATTCTGAAGCAAATGTGCTCCTGTCTTTAAACAGCATTCCAGCATCAGTGAAGGAACATTCCAGTCCTTCTCTTCCTAATCAGCACGCTGGAACAATCACTGAACTGATTTTCTGTCCGTTTAGAGCATGTTTTGGCCTAACATTGAAAGGTGGTCTGAGGTGGACGTTGTTAAACTGAAAAAAACAAATGTGTACAGCAGGCTTAGGTCTGTAATAGGGTGTATTCATATTTAAATGCGGTCCTACTCTAACACCTATTGAGCAAAAGGGGGAGCTACCTGCATCAGGGCAGATCCATGTATTTAGCATGGTCAAAAAGTACTTTCTTAATAAAATAAACAACACGAACACAGACTAATGTTAAGAAAATGTTTTAAAATATATTTGAAACATAATGGATGCCTCAATTGAATAGAAATGAGCCCTCTTTTGGTTCAAAAGGTGTTATTTATCGATGTTTATGTAGTATATAATACAGATCTGCCCTTATCATGGTTGAAGCATCAGTCTGTTGCCCCGGCAACACAGGAAGTGAGCAGGATTGCAGTTAAATATGAATGTCTCCTATTGAACTCGACTTTTCTCCCTCTAGAGCATGTCGAAGCAGTGGTTTGAAGTGACGTGTTTCTGTGTCTAGGTAGCATGCTGAGGCAATCATTGAACCTTTTCTCTCTTAGCTTGATTAGCCAATCATTAAACTGTTCTTCCCCAAGAAGGCAGAAGTCTTCCATATACAATAGGTGTTGATGAAATACTTTTCAAAGTAAGCTACCGATAAGGTTTGGTATCCATACATGCTGGAAAACCAATTACTGATCAATTACCGCATGCAGGTGCTGAATGTAAGGGGGAAATTAATGGTGAAAAATTTCAGAGAATCATACGTATGTATATGAAAAAAAAGATGCAGTGTGGTATGAAACTTGATCAGAAATAAGTTCTTTTTGATGCCTGTAACATGATCATACATGTAAACGGTTATTGTTCACTCCGAAAATTAACTCTTTCAGTGCCATGTCTTGGACTGAGTCAACAGCTTTCCTTGGCACCCTTAGCATGGTGAGGAAAGCTGTTGACGTGTTATATTCTTTGTATAACTACAGGCACGGCGGTACTTAAATGAAAGATCTTTTTACAAGTGACATGTATCCAGAACCCTTATAATTCTGAGCAGTTTGTTTTAATTGGTGTAACATTAGCTGCAGTTGGCACCGGATTAGTTAAAAGAGGAGACAGTGTGGCTTGCAGTATGATGTGTCTGTGTCATCATTTCAACTGCTTCTGAATCGTGTCCTCAATCACAATGTAGCCAAAAATATTGGTGAAGGTGTATTGTGTATTTGGACATAGATTACAGCATATTTACAAATGATGCATGCTCCTGTAAGCTTATTGTGCGTAATTACCAGCCAAAACTCGAGTTTTTTTTGTTTCCGGTTTTTTCCAGGCATATATTAATGTGGTACAGTGCACATGCCACTGAGGCTTGTGTTGCATCGTAGCAGCCGTACCTAAATGAAACGGCAACAGCGAAAAAACAAGTTGGCATATCAGGTTGCTGAGATTATCATGAAAATTGCACTGGTTTGTCTTGAGTGCGATATTCACATTCATATTCAAAGGGAAGTGAGCTGTCAAACTGGGGGGGGGGGGGGGGGGAAGTTAAAAACGCAAGTTTCCAGTTTCTGTCATGAACAGACATATATGCAGACATAGCAGAAATTTATCTGTGTTTTTGCCTCCTAGATTAGGCCTTGGCATTTTGAAATTATTTGCAGCTGATGTTTCATTGATGACCAAAATATGGTAGATCATGTGAAAGGAAAATACATGCATGAGGTAAAGTAGTATACATATGTATAGTTTTATTATGTGAATGATGTAGCCTCTTACACATGTATATATACATGGAGGCAGTCTAACAGTATCCAATAGCCCCATGGTTGTCAAAGGAATTAATAGCAATATATTCATCACACAAAGTAATACATATATACTTGTTGACTTATGTTGTCACAGAAAGTTAAGTGCTATAAATGTCACATGAAATTATAGTCCTATACTAATAATTTGTAATAGGAAGTTATGTTGCTGTAATAGTCATATACAATTATAGTCGTATAAGTGTCACAGGAAGTTATAGTCCAATAGTTTATCACAGGAAGTTATAATGCTGTAATCATGGTAACAGTCATATGCAGTTATAGTCCTATAATTATTACAGGAAGTTATAGTGCTGTAATAATCAAATGCGGTTATAGTTCAATAACTGTCACAGAAAGTTATAGTGCTGTAATAGTCACATGTAGTTATAGTCCTATTATTGTCAGAGGAAGTTATAAAGGTGTAATATAGTCACATGCAGTTGTAGTCCTATAATTGTCAGAGGTAGTTATAATGCTGTGATAGTCACATGCAGTTATAGTCCTATAATTGTCAGAGGTAGTTATAATGCTGTAGTAGTCGGGTGACTATTGTCATGTATTCATATAATGTTCTAGCCACGCTGTAATTGTCACAGAAAGTTACAGCCCTCTGCTGAGGCTGAATACAGTTAATGTAGCAATGCTTTTGTATAAGTTGTGCAGAGACAAAAGATGGATGATTTGCATGATGTGTTATAATGGATTATGATAGACCAGGGATCAGCGTGTGTGCAGCTGACATACTTCTCTTCCTCCTGGGGGAGATGTACACCATTACTCTGGATATAATGATGGATCCTTCAGATATAGCTGAGGGCAGCTCATGGTCGATTATTTCATGTGGAAAGGGAGAGTTCATTACCTGCAGTACCAAGTTTGCTCACTTTATATGGCTATGGATAGATATTTAACCCTTAGTTGTGGGATTTCCAGCTGTGCATACATGTAGATATTTAACCCTTATTTATTTAGTACAGTTTTGTGATTTCTGGCTAGGGATAGATAGTTAACCCTTTAGTTATAGTTTTGTGAATGACATGAATACAAATACTGTTTTGTGAGTCCTTGGCACTGTAGACTTTAATTTCAAGTGTACATACAGATGTTTGCTTTCAATCCTTTCCACCTTAAACTGGTCAAAACCAGCTGGTGGTCAAATGTCGTCTCCTTCAGTGTTTTCAACTAATTTCAACAGTAATGAAAAGCAATTTGACCGAGAATTGCAGATGAGACCTATCAAGATCACATGCCCCAGGTCAACAGCTGTTCTTGGCATGGGTTGGGCACTAAGTGCCCAACCCATGCCAAGGAAAGCTGTTGACTTGGTCTCAATTCAAGGGGAAACGGTTAAAATAGATTGGTCTACAGTAAAATGTTATTTGAGGGAGACAACTCCAATGAGAGACCACCTGTCTTGATAGCCTACCATTTGGGGGGATATTTTGCGTGGTACTTTTCATTTTTATACCTGCTGTGAAAGATCATCAATCATGAAAAACCACAATTTGGTCATCCCCATAGCTGGTTGGTCTTAAGTAGCAGGTTTCCATGCATTCATATTTGTGTACCCCCCTGCAAATGAAGTTTGGGCAGTAAAATATTGCTTTCAGCTTGTTTGACCATTCATTTGTAAAAGAAACCTTGTGAGTAAAATACTTCATTTCTCACGGGTCACATCAAATGCAAGTTTTGTTTCAATGTTTCTCACGTACTATTGATTCCTACATACAGGTATAACTAGAACAGTTGTCACTAACAGACTGGATACCCCTTGCCTTGCACACACATGGGTCCTGTGACCTTGAAAATGAGGTCAAGGTCACCAAAAGGTAATCAGGTCAAGAAGCAGTGTGAAGGTACGATTGAGGTCAGTTGACTTGGAGTTTGACTTGGAGATACAGGAGGTGTACATGTATATGCACTTGAGGAGTTTCTCGTATTTATTAGGCCAGGGAAAAAATCACCTTGTGAGCGATTATAATTACCAGACCTACCCTTTTTTAAAATACCAGACCCTAGAACTTCTTAAGACATGATTAAGAAATTCTTTTGTGACCCTGATCTTCTGAGAGACACAGACTCAAGGGTTTCCCACATCAAAATTGAGCATTTAATTTTTTGTGTTACACAATTTGCTTCACTCCATATTACATCAGTATGACAACTTCAAAGACAAAATTGTGGGAGTTGTTGCATTTGTTTCTGGCATTAACATGATGAATTTCGCAAAAACAAAAAAACAACAAAAAACAAAACAAAACAAAAACAAACAAAAAAACAAAACAAAAAAAAAACAAAAACAAAAAAAAAAAAACAAAACAAAAACAAAAAAAAAAAAAAAAAAACACAGAAAAAAAAATAGCCAATTTTGGTTCACTGATACAATGGTATCTCTTTCATCAGTTCAAAGGGGGAAAAGAAACTGGAAAGCCCTCCAGCCAACCTGAACCCTTTCTATTCAAATCGCCCAAAACCACTGGAATGTAAATTGTCGCTTGTCCTGACATTTTTCAGTTTAATTTCTTATTACTAGAAAACATTTTTGCTGAGATTTGTATTTGATGACCATTCATGGTGACATGCTTAAGGTCAATAACTTTCTGCAAACCTGAACACAGGAAAGCTGTTGACTTAAGTCATGCTCTGACCAAGAATGGGTTAAAATACGAAAGAAAGAAGACCCTACAAAGGAAGTTCAAATGACCTGTGCTGCTACCCTCGTGTAAAATATTGTGTTCGTGTAATTAGAAATGGAAATATCATTTTCCTGAACTTGGTAGTTTGAAACTTCTTTTAAACTTGTGACATACCTGTGTCCTAATTCAGGCCAATGTGAACTTCGCATAACCCTCACAGGTGTTCATTAGAGGGTGTGTGAATACAGCGTGTCTGCATATTAGGATTCGATATGTATGGGTACGGATACGGCAAAAATCGCGTAACTTGAAATTATACATACAATGATTCCATATATGCCAACAGGGGTACGGTTTGACATACCATGCCAGCTAGGCGACTGGTGCCAAAGGTTGCAGGTTTGAGTCCCGCTTCTTCCGAACATGAAATATATATTTTCGGCATTTCCTTAATGCTAGTGGATTGAAGTCCCCGATTCTGGAAATAAATGCCGACTTAGTACTTGTACTGCATAACTGTGTTGGTATGGCACTTGCACATAACTACCTCCATTGAACCATTTTTTTTACCCTTCGGCCTTATGAGGCTGACGGGTATTGTCGTACCCGGCACCGTCCGTCCGTCCGTTCGTCTGTCTGTCCATCCCGTGGTTTTACCACCATAACTTCAGAAATTTTTGAGACAGGACTTTCAAATTGCACATGATAGTACACTCCTATATGGCCTACTTTGCATGCAAGCATAGTTGACCTTGAAGTAATTCTCAAGGTCACACAGTGGTCACATGTGCTAAGCCACGTTACCGCCTTAACTATTGAAAGCCTGCATCTAGCAATCTAAATCTTACACACAAGAAGCTTCATAGAGTGATCTAGAAGCCTATTGAAAATCAAGGTCATAGCTGTATATTTGACATACTTTTTGAGGTCAAAGGTCAAGTGCACAATGGTGGTATTGGTATAAGTAAGGAAGTATTTAACTCAGTTACATGAAATTTATACACACATGTATCATAACCAAAAAATGTGTCATGAATCAAAAGTAGGTCACTAGGTCAAGTATCTGGGTCACAGTGACCTATTCATTGAAATTTTGTTTACCATTATAACTTCAGAAGCTTTTGAGATAGGACTTTCAAATTGCATATGATAGTACACCACTGCAAGCATAATTGACCTTGACTTAATTTTCAAGGTCACACACGGGTCACAAGTTTGCTGAGTGACGTGCATCTAGAAATCTAAATCTTAAAACAAAAGAAGCAACATCATAAGGGTGATCTAGAAGGCTATTGAAAGTCAAGGTTGTACCTCTATATTTGACCTAATGTTTTTGAGGTCAAAGGTCAAGTGTACAATAGAAGTATTTGTGTAGGTAACTATACCTGATACTATGGGACACTATTCCTATTCACTTACAGCAAAAGAGATTGAAGGCGGCCGAAGGGTACTGCGTTCTTTGAACGGTATTTTTTAAGAATGGGGATTAAGTCCAGTGGATATGTGCATTTCCCATTTCAGCTAGGCGACTGGTGCCAAAGGTTGCAGGTTCGAGTGCCGCTTGTTCCGAACATGAAATATACAGATACGTGTATGATTTTTCTTACCGCACCATGCAGTGATTGAAATCGTACCCATATCCAAAATGGACTGGAATTCCCTTGAAGTGACGTGAAATGTTACATAATTTGGTGGTGTATTCCTGGTATTTTAGGATTGAAGCCAGGTAGGAGCCATCCTGTACGCTTGGGTGATCCGCCACAAAAAACACAGTTGACGGACCACGCACCGCTTATATGGAATCACACCATTTGCATAATCGTATGCCATACCCGTATCCACACACCGTACCCGTATCCCTACCAGTTCATATGGAATCCTAGCTTAATGGACAGAAATATGGCAAGTTAAGTTTAGGATTGAGAACACCCTGTAAGTGCTTGTAAGCAGAAATTTCGTGTTTGCATCAAGTGTTTATTGCCGGAGGATCATCAGAGATGTGTCGTGTATTGTGGGTGTCGTCAGTGGCTGATCTGTGACAGATTACATGCCTTTAAGCTCAGTAGGTAACATCTCCCAATATAAAAAGCCAGAAGCTGAAGATATTTCTTCATGTCAAAATAGTTAATAGCTGTAGCACATGGGAATTTCTCACAATTACTGTTTAAACAAATGGTTGCCAGGAAAATGATGTCTCCCTTAGATTTCTTGTTTGCTCTGAGGAGATTCTCAATGAACATGTAAGATGTCCAACATAATGACAATAATGTGGCCAATTTAATAACATGCATTAAAAAAATGTTGGAAGGTCGATGGGGAGTCTATGGCACGTCATGGACAAGGAAAAAATTGGAAGAGGTGTTTTTGATCGAGCAATGCAAACTCTTCCTGAGGCACGATGAGCAGTTTCGAGACTTAGCTGCCAAAAGTGGAATCCCGTGTGATGAAATTTCGTAACTCATGAATGTGTCCATGATGTAACAGAATTCTCCATGTAATACTGTGTGAATAAATTCTTCCTGTTGTTGTCTCACACACGTTCCTATGCACTCACACAGACACGTACCCACGGAAGATTTGGAGGTGTTGAATAAATAGATGTCAGGGTAATGAAGTCAGAACCGTCCTTGACGTACAGCAGTGAACATCACAATTCAAGACCGTTGTGCAGTTCATTGCCGCAAAGACAATTATGCACCTCCTGGTGTAAGCACTTATTTTGCTTTCCAGTGGGCAATTTAAAGTAGAAAAAGAAAAGTATTAACAAGACATATATTGGATTTCACCAGTCACTAGAAGTTGGCCATGCTCGTTCCAAGCTATTACAAAGCATGTGTTAGGGCATATTGTACACAATCAATAAAACAGCTGTCATGGGGGGGGGGGGGGTACTGCATGGAACAACACCTCTGTACATATACCGCAATTCATAACACTGCAGAACAACTTCAGCCTGACAATAAACAGAACAGGTGCGTGGTAAATATTTCTTCAGGTCACACAAGTATGTCCACTGTGCCCTGTGACCCTTTCCTGCTCAAAATACATGGATCAGACAGTACGTGTGTCCATGTTGCAGTCTAACCCTGTCCTGTTCAAGATGTCGGTGTGTCCAGGGTGCTGTTTAACCCATTCCCAATTGAAATGTCAGACAGTGTGTTCGTGGTGCTCGTTAACCCTTACCTACTCAAAACGTGGGAGAGTGTGTTTATGGTGCTTTTTAATCCATTCCTGCTCAAAATGTCAGACAGTGTGTCCATGGTGCTCTTTAACCCATTCGCGCTTGAAATGTCAGACAGTGTGTCCATGGTGCTCTTTAACCCATTCCCGCTTGAAATGTCAGACAGTGTGTCCATGGTGCTCTATAGCCCATTCCCGCTTGAAATGTCAGACAGTGTGTCCATGGTGCTCTATAGCCCATTCCCGCTTGAAATGTCCGACCGTGTGTCCATGGTGCTCTTTAACCTTTTCCCAGTTGAAATGTCGGTGTGTCCATAGTGCCTTACCAACTCAAAATGTCAGACAGTGTGCCCATGGTGCTTTGTAACCCATTCCCACTCAAAATGTCAATAGGACACTGGAACCTCCTGTTTATGGAAGAACAAAATGAATGAGAAGTGGCATGAGACCTGTCAGTGTAAGATAACTCGGATGGATAATTCTCCGTGTCACTCATGTCCCTGGTGCTGAACCTGGACCAAACAAAAGCAATTGCATTCGTCTCATTTTTAACAGGAAAAGGGTTAAAGCTATTGTCACAATGAAACAATAATTATTATCGTTTTGGTATTACTAGGATGCAAGTCTGCCACTCTTGATTAGGCCTCCCAGATAAGCTAAAAAAAAAGAAAAAAAATTGCATCAATGCCACATGGCTATTTGAAAAAACAAATGTTTGTGCTGTCATCTGTTATCTTGCAGCCTTGTTCACACGGAATCCTGCAGACAGTAATCTTTAGTGAAAATGTTTGCCTACAAAGTGTGATGTTAAACATGAAAATAAATTAAGTTTGATTTCATATTAACATACATATTTATAAACAAGTGAATATATATATATATATATATATATATATATATATATATATATATATATATATATATATATATATATATATATATATATATATATATATATATAGTGCAGATATAACCCACAGAGGAAATATCAACATCAGTTGTAACATATTAAACTCTAATGGGTTCACCTGTCTCTGTTGATAAACATGCAGACAACCATGGGAGAAAAAGTAACTTGGGAAGGAAATGATACGATTGGTCAATAGACAATGGGGATGACATGTGACCTACTGTGGATTACCATTTGTAGATTTCACACTAGAAATTGGTAATTTCAGTTCCAAATATAGAATAAATCTAGTTTAATTGGTTTTCTGGTATGATAGTAAGTGTGTAGGTTTAAATGATAAGACCAAAGCTCATTTAGTATTAGCAGGTAAATCCAGTGCTTTATTAGCCATTTGCCCAGGTATATCCAGCACTTCCTTAACCCTTTGCCTGACCAGTAACAGAATAACCGAGAGTTAAGTGCACCTCCACCCATTCAACTACACCAGTTGCTTGGGTTGTGAAGACGGGTGGTCGGCTTGCTTTGTAAGTTGCTCTCGTTTTTCCTGGAAGATATTCTATAGAAAAAGACGCATGTCACTCCATCTCAGTTTATATGTACTCTAGGTACATTCAATGACTAGGTGAACAAAAGTTACAGCTTTTCTATTTATTCAACTTTTGAAGATGCACAGACAGATTGCTTTCAAGCAAATCTTCTTTTCTAATACTGTTTTTTTTTTCTTTGATAATTGCATCTTATAAAAATTTTATGCAATGCTCACAGAAAATAGACACATTCCTGCCAAAAACTTGTTTAGGTTTGATTCAATATGCACCCAGCTTGCATGCAATTAGAGGCCAGTGTCATGTTAACACCTAAGAGGTAACAGGTAAACTTTTGTCCAGGCATGGGACCAGCAGTATATAAAGGTGAGGTATACGTATCACTGGGCATGGAAGTGGGGCATTATAAAAACGGTAATATATTTCTGTGTGGTAACTTGTGTTTGTGACACTGAATATGGCATACCTGGAAAATTAAAAGGTCATATGCCACATGCAGAGCATGGTTCAGTCAGATTGAACTGGTTCTGTATAGCTACAAATTTGCTGCCGCATTCAGGAAGTCGGATTGATGCTACCTAATGGATATGGCACGCACAAATTTGATGCCAACTTGCCTTTGTTAACATGCAGATTTTCCATGTGGAAGTAGCCAGCATGATTGTGTTCAGGCTATTGTCAGGGACAACCAAATATGAAGCTTAATTTTCTCTGGTCTGATGAGGGGTAGCAAATGTGCAGAAGTAGAGTGTTTACCAGCATCTGCCTTTGTGTATACAGTGTGTCAAGTGTCCAGAGAGTATACAGTCATCCTATATATCCTTTTACCAGCAGCAACAGAAACAAGTCAGATTGCCTAGGGATCCATCATTTTCTGGTACTGCAGCTTAAGAGGGAGAAGCTATTGATGAATGTTGTCTGCTTTTTCCATGAACTGTATAGTGGTATGGCTTGGTGCTAACATCTTAAAAAGCTGATGTAGCATGATGTATAGCACTTTCATAATTTACATTTGATATGAAATTAAGTGATTTTTCAAGTTTATGAAAAATGACAATTTACATGAACAAACATACATTCCACTCGAGACCAATACCTGAGGAGCGAAAAACTTGCCACATCAAGTCACCCAGTTTGTACAGTAAGGTGTCATTGATCCCAGGAGTTTGCAGTTCTTTGAAACTGGGCAACCCGAAATACCAAATCTGGTGGAGAAACTTGGGCTGACATGGTTATTTCTGGAGCTTTTTTTATAGTCTAGCTATCTTCAGACAGATTCTGAATCAAACCTTCAAGTCTTGAGGACAAAATGGTTGTCTTTGTCATTTGTGCTTTTTAGATCTCATACAGAAGATGCAAGATTGCAGAAACGAAGTGGCTTCTCTTTTCGCGGCAGTGTCAAAATATGGGCCAATTTGCGACTTTGTTCTCCCCAGCCACAGAAGAATGTATGCATTGAAAAACACTTAACTTATTTTAGAAGTTTCATCATAAAGATTAAATGACAAGAAACACCATTCCTTTTGCTCCACTTTTTTCAAGACTTATCAAGAGAATGCTGTACGTTCTTGCTTTCTCTGTATCTGCCATGTTTATACAAAAGTATCTTTGTAAATGAATTGTTTGTGTGTGTGTGTTTTTTTTTTACATATCAACAGATTCTTAAGTGTCTTGTGCTTACATTGTCCTGATTTTCAAGGTCACAGGACCCCAATTTATGCCAAGCTGGGGATATATTCAGTCGTTTGGCATCGACTGTTCTAGTTTTACATGTGTGACAGATCGTTAGGCCCCCAGGAACAGCCACCTCAAAGAAATAGGGCCAGACAGGTAAGCCAAATAGGCAACCCTGGCCAAGCTCATCCAGATAAATATGATGCCATCCTATGCAATGATACCAAACTCTCTCTCATTATTTTTTCACATCTGTAACAGTGCCTAAATGATGCGAAACAAAACATTGGCAGGTGAACATATCGAATAATGCTGTAATTATAGCAAAACACGTATTACTCCAATTAATAATGATGCATGGTAGAATTATCAGCTGATGTTCCGTCTGATTGTGGTG
Organism: Hermodice carunculata; assembly: GCA_964020975.1. Taxonomy (NCBI): domain Eukaryota; kingdom Metazoa; phylum Annelida; class Polychaeta; order Eunicida; family Amphinomidae; genus Hermodice; species Hermodice carunculata. Next base: position 36,649,263 of record OZ026612.1, read on the forward strand.
GTTAATTTTCTTCATTAATACATGGGTCATCCAGTAAATACACATAAATCTGAAGGTCGAAAGCCGGAGGGATCTTATTGCCATGGCTACCTGTAACCTGGCGTAAGCAAGGTTTTAGTGGCAAATATAAGCGTGTTTCCTGCCTGCTGCCTGAATAGCCTTTGATTCATCAGAAGATCAGTTGCTGAAGTGATTCCATATCAGTCATGGATGAATTTGGCTGTTATTGTAATTATGATATAAGAGAAATGCAGG